>JACEFZ010007362.1:0-25000 GCA_014155875.1 Cepaea nemoralis
TATATAGAAGGCAATCTCCGTCCGTATGTCCTTTATGCGTTCGCGAACGGCCCATCCGATTGAGATGAAATTTTCTACACGTCTTCCTTTCAGCGCAGCCAACTGTGATATTTTTTTAGTGTGAAATCGGCTGCTTACTGAATATTATTTAATTTTCCATTTTTCATTATAATTTCTATACAGCAAGGGGACTTAACTCTGTAAAAGTTATTTCAAGTTCATAACTTTTAATAACTTTTCTGTATAACTTATAGTCATATGTTGCATCGTTTTCAAAGATTTATAAAATCTGTGTCTATAGTTATGTACCGGCATGTGAGTTATAATAAATAATGATACAATTTTTAAGGCATTTTCAAAGTTTTCATAAAAATAATGCACAATGCATAACATTGCAACTCATCTTTTTATGCTTAAGAAGTTACTGTAGTCATGCAGGTGATTAGAAAGAGTTTTCATTAAAATAATGGATGGTGTGTGGAAGGACATTCTTTTAAGATACTTTTTTTTGTTGTATGAATGTAATGAGACGCCTACCCGCCAGGAACTGGGCAAAGCCACGCCGGGTCAGATAGATAGACAGACCCACCTTTTCGCTGCAGTTGTCTACAGGCATATGCGTTAAAATCCTCCTCCTACTACTACCCCTCTTCCCCTCCCCCTCCTCCCTCTCCCTCCTCTCTAATCCTCTTTCTCCTCCTCCTCCTTCCTCCTTCTAATTCTACGTCCTCCCCCTCATCCTCTCCTCCTCCCTCCCCCCCTTTCCTCCTCCCTCCTCCCCCTCCCTCCTCCGCTCCTCCTCCCGCTCCTCCTCCATCCTCCTCCCTTCTCCTCCTCCCCTCATCCTCTCTCCTCCTCCCTCCTCCTCCCTCTACCTCTCCCTCCTCCTCCCTCCACATCCCTCCTCCTCCTCCCTCTTCCTCCCTCCTCCTCCCTCCTCCCCTCCTTCTTCCTCTCCTCCTCCTCCCCTCCTCCCTAATCACTCCTCTTCCTTCCTCCCTCCTTCTCCTCTCTCTCCTCCTTACTCCCTCCTCCTCCCTACGTCCTCCCCCTCATCCCTCCTCCTCCCCCTTCTCTCTCTCTTACCTCCCTCCTCCTCCCTCCTCCTCCCTCTTCCTCTCCTCCCTTCCTCCATCCTTCCCCTACTTCTCCTCCCTCTCCTCCTCCCTCCGCCTCCCTCCACCTCCCTCCTTCCTCCCTCCTCCTCCTCCTTCCCCCTGCGTTCTTCTCCTCCTCCTTCTCCCCTCCTCCTCCTTCTCCTTCCTCCTCCCTCCTCCTCCCCCTCCCTCTTCCTCCTGCTACCCTCCTCCTCCTCCTCCTCGCTCTTCCTGCCTCTCCTCCTCCTGCCTCCTCATCCTTTCTCCTCCTTCTTCCTCCCTCCTCCTCACTTCCTCCTCCCCTCCTCCTCCCTTCTCCTACCTCCTCCTCCTCTCTCCTCCTCCTAATCCCTCCTCCTCCCTCCTATCCCTCCCTACTCCTCCCTCCTCCTTCCTCCTCCCTCCTCCTCCCTTCTCCTCCTCCTCTCTCCTCCTCCTAATCCCTCTCCTCCCTCCTATTCCTCCCTACTCCTCCTCCTCCTTCCTCCTCCCTCCTCTTCCCTCCTCCTCTCTCCGCCTATCTCTTCCTCCCTCCTACTCCTCCCTCCTCCACCTCCCTCTTCCTCCTCGCCAGCTCCTACTCCTCCTTTTCCCTTTTCTGCTGATGCTGCTGCCGCCGCTCCATTTACCCAAGTTAATTGTTGGGGAAGATGTAAAGATCTTTCAAGTGCTCTTTCTAATGCTTTTTGTAAGTTGGTCTTCGTTTATCTAAGGTTGTTCTAACTGCAACCAATAAATGATTAGACAGACAGGCAGACAGACAGACAGAGAGGGAGGGACGGACGGACAGACAGACAGACAGACAGACATGACAGACAGACAGACAGACAGACAGACAGACAGACAGTCGGGAACGGGAACTTATATGACTACTTATATGAATTAAATGAGATGCTCGCCATCAGGGGCTGGGCGAAGCCGGGCCGGATCAGACAGACAGACAGACAGACAGACAGACAGACATATAGACAGACAGACAGACAGACAGATAGATAGTCGGGAACGGGAACGGGAGCTTATATGACTACTTATATGAATTAAATGAGATGCTCCACACCAGGAGTTGGGCGATGCCGGGCCGGGTCAGACAGACAGACAGACAGACAGACAGACAGACAGACAGACAGACAGACAGTCGGTAACGGGAACGAGAACTTATATGACTACTTATATGAATTAAATGAGATGCTCCCCACCAGGGACTGGGCGAAGCCGGGCCGGGTCATGCTAGTATATATATATATATATATATATATATATATATATATATATATATATATATATATATATATATATATATATATATATATATATATATATATATATATATATATATGTCCTTAGTATGCGAGTTATTAATCTTCGGTGATGAAGCTTATCACTCATTAAACACATCACTTCTGTTCATACAATTCTACTCAGCAGAAGCCAGGTTTCTTCGGAACAACTAGGTTCTGAGCCCCGTGTAAAACCTCTCAGCAACCTCTGTCTTCTTTCCATGGGCCATCATTGAAACTGCTTCTTCGTAATAAATCGTCTCACACTCACGTGGAACACTCAAGGGGAACTGTAAATGGAACCTGTAGAGTAGATAACATCATGGTGAGGGCAACTCAGTCCTGACCGTAATTAGGTGATTGTAGGCCAATAACAGCACTCAGATCTATAACAGAGATCCGATCTCTGTCATACGGCCAAATCGCGCATCACAATGGTCTTATACATGGCAACACCAGGAAAGAATAAAGGAACGGGTAGAAACCCAGCAGATGCCCTACTGGAAGATCCTACCATTACACATACCTCTTCTCCCTCTCAACCATCCTTAATCTCTCTAATTATTATTCCACTACATTATCCTCAACTTCCTGAGTAAAATGATATATAACACAAGCCAATTGAAGCCACACAATAGAATACTAGTGCGGACGCTCCTATGATACTTTCTAGCACTGCACTTATAGAACATTCTATCACTAATCATAATACATTATATCACTGCACCTATAATACATTATATCACTGCACAGTACTGTATTCTATTCCTAATCATACTCTTAAGTTAGATATAATTAATTGCCTACCATATGTCTATTCCTGTTGTTACTCGAGAAACTAGGCAATCCGATTGGATCTATGTCCGCGGATAACTATCACTACTTAGACAGCCCAGTCCCTCTAATATAACACAACTTGGAATAATCCCCAATCCTAACACTTCAGAATGTTTTTCTCGACTCCCTCCATCTGTTTACCGCACTGGGTTTTATATGGGTGCTTGAGTGAGTCACCAGAAAGTCCAGACGCCAATCAGTCCAGAATTTGGCTTTGTCCTCCTGTTTCCAGACTAACCAGAGTCAATTAGCTGTCAAGTTTCCTTTTCATCTGGGGAGTTCTTTGTCTCATCCAACAAATATCCTGGTTGTCTGTAAGCCAGAGACCTTTCTACCATTACAGAATCCTTCTGACCTCTAGCAGACATCTGTCCATTACTTTCAACGGCCAACTCCCATTTTGTAGACAAATGTTGCCAGTACACACCTCTCGAACAACATCATGTCATCAAACTGTCGACTGTGTGTAGACAACGCGACGTGACTCCCTTTGATCTCATACCCACTGTCGACCAGGTGCAGAAAATCTGTACCGACGTAATTTCCTCAGTTTGTTCACCATCAAAGAGTCAATTGTGTTAGCAAAATAATGTCGGGTTTGGTTATCATCGGTCGCAACTAACAAGTTTATTTATCCTGTGACACCCCCCCCCCCCTACACACACACACACAAATATGATCGCTTTTGGTTAAGAACAAGGTGTAGTCATCTGCACTTTCACCTAGCCTTGACCTACCAGCAGAGGCGGTCGTCCGAATGACACAGAGACGTGGAAGCTCATGGGGCAGCTCTTGCACTGTTGCCATCTCCCTTTGATGAAAAAACACCAAAATCGATCCCAAAAAAGCACCAAAATTTTTAGGAAGCAACAAAAAAAGCACTAACTGTTTTTATTACAAATGTAACAAGGTAGCACAGTATAATTTATTATTATCACTTCATATTACAATGAAGTTTATTCCAGATCCGCCAAATCCCAATCAGAACTACTTTCGAGCCAAAAAAGCACCAAATTGCAATACTATTTTTGGGGAAATCACTAAAACAAGCACTGGTGGTATTCATTCAAAATGTTATAAAGTAGCACATTATAATTTATTATTATCACTGAATATTAGAATGAAGTTTATTCCAGATCTGCCAAATCCCAGTCAAACAACTCCTCTTCAGTTTCTGTAGCTATTTCCTGCTGTGCTTACTCTTGCGATGATGAGGATGAGGAGGATGATTTAAAGAAACATGTATATGCCTCCTGTGATCTAATTTTTCGCAGAATATCCTTAGGTAGTTTATAATCATGCCAGCATTTGCCATATCTTTTCATTCCATATCTAATAGTCAAAACAGCTGTTAAACTCTTGATGCTCAGTCTGTTCCGCAATTTTGATTTTATAACTCCCATCTGACTGAAAATACGCTCCACGTCCGCATTAGAATGAGGTAAAATGAGCACAGTTAAAGCTAAATCTGTAAGATCTTGGAAAGGATTTTCACCGGTGGCATCCCTGTATGAGGCTATTTCTGCCCACAGTCCAAGTGTGTCAGAGGTCTGTGTTCACTGCATATGATGAAGTTTTCTCCACTGGAAATCGATGCAGGCGAGAGTAGCTGCATCTTCTACAAACATTTTTAGCAAGATCCAAATACAGGGCTTCATTGGCTGTAGACATTCACTTCCACTAAGACATGACATGGACTGCAACACTCGAACGTTATCGGGTGTACGTAAACTGTCGTGAAATCACTATAAATTAACCATCAGATGTTAGAAATTACCAAAGACAGTCTGATTCGCAGCTACAAGTTGGTTATTCCGGGGAGCGGGTGGGATGAAACAGTACCGTCGTTTTTTGAGAATTCCCTGGGAGACAGAAAATATGACAAGGTCATTTTACCGACTCACAGGATCAAAGAGAGAAGGAGGGCTGTTGTTGAAAGTTTGCCACAAGACAGAAAAATTGTAGGCATATGTTGAAACAGGGGAAGCAACTTTTGTATTGGTGGATCAAAGGGGAGAGAATCTTTCTGAAATGGATAATCTGCCCCTGAACCATCTGAAATAGTTAGTGCCCTTGAGGACACCTGCGTGACATCAAAGATGTCACGTGAACAATTCAAGGCTCTTTGACAAAAACCAAACTTGTTACAGCGATTGTAAACACGAGAGTTGGCCGAAGACGGACGGTGTTTTCGCTAGCTCTGTTGGAATTGGAAGAACATCTACCGTGTGCGGGATTAATTAAATTTAATTTACACGTGCCTGTCATGGCAAATTGTAGATGTGATTCAGGAGAAAAGCAGTGCTACATAAGGTACTACATAGCTTATATTTAGGCAGTAGCATGGTTGAAAATAGCTAGAGTGGGATGATTAGCTCTGTTAGTTGAGAATAGAGTAGTGAAGTGATGATTAGCTCTGTTAGTTGAGAATAGAGTAATGAAGTGATGATAAGCTCTGCTAGTTGAGAATAGAGTAATGGGGGATAATTCGGAGATGGGGAAATTGTCCAATAGTGGGATCTTCCAGTGGGGTGCTCCCTGGGGGTTCGGCACTCTGTTTGTTGGTTTTTTCTTGACTTGGCCTGATGAAGACCTATGTGATGAGCTCATCTGTCCCTGACAGAGTTTGGTTCACTTTATTTTTCTGAGCGAGGCCTGTGACCTACGCTCATCTAATAAGGATCAGTGACGGGGTGGCTCTCACCAGTTGTGTTATATATTTTACAGGTTCCCTCTGGTTGGGATGAAGAACACAGAAACATTGAAAATTCAGATCCCGGATATTTTTGGTGCAGGAAGATTGGTCAGCAACTTTCTCACTGGGCCTATGCTAGAAAAAGTTGATAAAACATTGCTCGGTGGAGCTGAATAGTATAAGTATCCCACAGGATAAATACTGAGAACATTCGTGAGAATATTTCACACCTACCTGTGGACAGCAACATAGTAATGGGTTTTGGTTTTCATACCATTCGTGAATAAACCAGTGGTGATGGATGTTCATTCCACTTATTACTAGAACAGTAGGGATTGATTTTCACACTTCATGAAACCAAAACATTGGAGAGTGTTTGTTCCACTTAACAAGGAAATCAGAACATTAAGACTTTATCTGAGAAATTAAGAGATCTATTTGAGACTATGCACAATGACTGTTTTAAGAGTGAAAACTTTAGAACATTTCGTAAGAAGGAAGAATGTCATGTTCATGGGACAGTGTTCCGCTTTTCACTGTGCAGGAATTGTGTGTCTCAGTTTCTATAAACTATTAGGAACAGTTTTTTTTTAAGGAAAAACAATAGTATCAGTCCCAGACTGTATATTTGAGTGGGGATCAGGCCTCGTGGTTATCAAAGCTCCTGGAGGTGGACAATGTCTGGCGGGAGAGACGCAGCGTTTAGTGAGGTCCATTGTGCTGATTCTTGTGATGTCGTGTAATCCTTGCCATGATGAGTGGACTCTGATCCTGAGCCTTGTGGTCTGATTTCTACATTTACACTAGAATATACAACACACATTTTCTTCGCATAGACGTCTCACATACATCACACTTTTCTTTTAATAAATTAATTGTTATTAATTTTTAGAAGCAAGAGTTTTTGAGTATGTTGCGTTGGGGAAGAATGAGAGGGGGCATGAACAGGTAGAGATAGAGAGATAGAGAGAAAGAGGTATCCATGAATCGAAGGAGTGTGGTTGACGGAAGCTAGTGGATTCTCCAGGATATTGATAAGGGGTTAAATATAATGTGGGTGTTGACTCCCCTCACTCCAGGGACGACACTTTAAAATAATTACACGACATAAACGCAGCTGTGTCAATAGCTCTATTAAAAACTGGGTGAGAGTAGTCTGGTAGACGATCTTATCATCCCACGGGAGTTCTGTCCGTGCATGATTGAATGTGAGTCTGTAAACACAGGGCAATGACACAGTCACCTGATCCTGTATGGAGCCTTCGGGCTCTTCCACACAGCAACAGCCCACAGCACTCGTCAACCGCAAATAGGCACCCCGCCCATAGCAAAGGACTTCTCAGATCACTTCAGGTTGACCACAGTACTCGTCAACCACAACCGGCCACTAGCAACTAGGCAACTAGCCGACAGAAAAGCGCACTCAGCCACAGCACACAGGAATCAGTCACAGCAAAGGGCAGTCGCCCACTGCTCCCAGTTAACAGCAAAGGGATTCCTGCAAGCAAGAACAGGACAGGTGTACAACTCCATCATACCCAGGCATAATACATACTCCATCAATTCTCAGCACAGATTTCCCTCCCCTCAGTGGTCAGCCCCTCGAGCTCAGATCACTATCGTATGTCTGAACTCCCAGACATATCTCATAGACAGGTTAGGTTGCAACATTTAGTAATCCTAACTTAAGTCCGGCCTCCCTGGTTGAGGAGATAGCAGCTTTCTCCGTAACCCCGAATACTCTCGTGGTTGACGTAAGCGCACGAGAACTTGAAGGGGTTCGATTCGCGCCAGTGAATTACGAGAGTATGGAGCCGGTCGCTCAGAAAGTCGTGGCGTGCTGATGAGCGTAATCTAGCCTAAGAATCAACATACAGCTGAAAGATGCTGTGTTGACCGCAATATCCTGAAACAGGATGGAAGCGCGGGGGGGGGGGGGGGGAAGGAACTTAAGTCCAGTAGCTTTTCAGCCACGCGTCTCATCCCTGATAAATAGTAGATAGGATGACACATTCCCTACCATCTCATATCTAGTAGATAGTAGATATAGGACAGGGTCTCTTCCTAAGGATGGTAAAGTTCCATACCTATGAAGATCCTTAAGTGTAATGGTCTAGATCATCTTTCTTAATCACAATCTGTCTCATCAGAAAAGTAGATAAGCATATCAGGATATCTCAGGTAAGTATTCTATGCCACATCCAAGGTTAATGGAAGATGCTCAGACTGCAATGGTAACTAACCTGAAATACTGAATTAAAGACCAGACAAACAACAAAAGAGTTTATTTAGTGTTCTTGTGTTTGTCGCTTTCCGCCTTTCTGCCACGGATACCTGGATTTCTGTTGTGTATGGGTGTATGTGTATATAAAGACAATCATCACATGATTACATTCCTTTGGCTGCTTAGGAATTGTGTCAAATCCACCATCCCAAACAATCTGGTTCCGATGACAGTATAGAGACAATAGAAAGATAGACCCGCCTGACAATTATTCCATTCTCATCAAAGGAAGAATGGAGTCAGACAACACTGATGAAATACCCACGTGTTACATGAGTGGGTGTCTCCCCACCGCTACACTGGCCCAGGCTAAATCCCTAGTAGGTGTGAAGATATCTTTCCCCCTTCAGACTAAGCCCAGTTAAATAACAACAGGCCTATGTGGCGATAATTACTTCACAGCTTATAGCCTCCTACATATTTGGGTTTCACCTTAACGAGAAACGCATGTGGTTCTCGCGCGTCACACTGAGGCTGACTGACAAGTACTTGTTTCCTAAGCCACCTGATGATGATTGAAACGTACTAATGTCACCTCATCCATTAAGGGAATCAAATTAAAGCGCTGTTCAAGAGGAATTCTTCTGTCAGAACAATAATTCCCTCAGGTACCCAATTATTGAGATAGGGTGTCGAATGTATTAATAATTCGCTTCAACCAGACTGTTCCACTGAGCTGGCTCGCACAATACATTCCGTCTTGTCTGCTGAACACTGGCCTCCGCTTAATCTAGGTCAAAACACAGGCTCACTACACTGGCTAGCCTGCATGGTCAATACTTAACGTACAGCTGGTGTCCCCTGACCCGAGGTCAACTTGTACATCTCGGTCAGAACACAGGCTGCCGCGCAACCACCCGGCCTGGTCAAGAATTAACCCACAACTGAAACACAAACTTTAGTTAAGCGACGCAAAGTATAAAAGTGTTTTACCATTAAAACTTAGGAACAACTATACAACAGACAGCGACCCGGTAGGTTCATCAAGCTTTGGGCTGTAGGATCCACTCTCTGGATCCCCAAAGGTACAACATGATACAGCTGGTCAAAGACACGGCCTCTCGTCTCAAGGACAACAATGTCACCACTGTAGATCAATCCCTGATTCCATAAGAGTTGCATAGATTACAGCTGGTGGACACGGCCGTGAAAGGATAGCTTCAACAGAAACAACTTCCGCTGTAGAACATTCTCCGGCTCCCTGTGATGCCAATTATACAGCTGGCTATAGAAGCGGCCTCCCTTCTTGATGACTTGCTACCGAATGGCCTCTTCGTGTCAGGTCCCGGAAGGACACACTCACGGAACCTGCCGAAGATCTCCGAGCATTACCTCACGACAGTGAAGGCAACTCAGCATTCCCCGAGTTTTATCTGAATGTGCGATTTACAACAGGAAAGATCTACGCACACTCAAAGAGTTGAGTGATGATTCTCGGGACCCGTGAAGTTCATGACAATCCCGATACATAACATCTCAAGGACCCAGAAGACGGTCCTAACTCTTTTTTTTAACTCGGAAATCCCCCCTCACCCGCCTTAAAATGTGGACTAGCCACCGAGACGGGGTGGGACAGAGTGGTTACTCTTTTGTCCCTCTGAGACCCACTTGCGTTTCGCGACAGGAGTATATACAACATTAAAATCCGCAGCTTCCTCATCTGGTACTAGTTAGGTGTGTCATGTCATTCCCTTCAGTTGGCAGTGCCACATTTTTGTAAAACAATTGGCACTCAATGGGTGATGTGGTCAATAGCGCACACTTCGCCTTTACTTTCCAGAACATTTCATGGTGCTTAGTTTCGGCTGAGTCAACCCGGGAGCAATAGTGGGGACTCAATTACATGATCTACGGGCTAACCATTAGCTATCGTGCGTGCTCTCGACGGCTTGTGCACTTGGTAAGCGAAATTTAAGGGGAAACAAATACCTCTTTTTCATGGGAACATAATATTCATTTTATTGTTTGCAAGGGACATAACTCGCCAACGTTTTTTCTACAGAAGCAATTAGTTGCATTAATTGTTAAATGTTTAATATAATGACACCATTTATTCACAGTTAACACAATAATTTGACATCCTAAAGTTTCAAATACTTTTACTGTCAAAAGTGAATAAAATGTACTTGTTAATGCAATATATACAATGTTTCAATACTGCAAGCTCCGTGCACGATGTTAACGACTGTCTCCAAAAGGACGACTTGATTTGTGGTTTCTCTTCACAACGTATCAATTATTAAACTGATGTATCTTACAAAAAAAAAAAAAAAATCTTACCATTTTTTGGCTAAGATCAAGTGTATTTGCTGGCCTCCAGTAGTGCTCTTGGTCTGGTCGGAGGACGGGATGATCATTCTTGGGCTCTTGGCTAAGATCAGACGCATTTGCTGCCCCCGCAGTAGTGCACCTGGTCTGGTCGGGGGCCGGGAGATCAAAAAAAAAAAAACCTCACATAAGCATCACTTTAAATGTGGGCCCGGTGGACCACTGTGGGCAATAGCTCACAGTGGGACTAAGGGTCCACGCCAAAAACAGGGGGAAGCGGGGAACCAGCTTGTCTGGGATGACCGCCAAACCCAAAATACAAAAAAAAAAAAAATCTTACCATTTGGCTCTCGCTGCATTTCTAAACATGGAATATCTGTCAGACCGGAAGTGATGCACAAATATTTGCTTGGCGAACTATCTAATGAAAACATAATATTAATATGGCTTGATCTGTTGTTCTGTTTATGTCTAATAAAAATATAATATGGCTTGATCCGTTGCTCTGTTTATGGAAATTTTTTCGGCACACAAGACTGTTTGTGTTTTATTAAGAAATAAATCTGAGGAAAGTTTTAAAAAAAAACTTGTACTAAACGTCTCTTTGCACTAGCGGAGTATAGAAACATAATATGGTCGAGTCGAAACTCGGCCACCCACAATCACCACACAATACACCCACACATACTAGTACAGAATTTTCAACAGAACATCTCCAAGCTATTCGCAGATTAAACAAGAGCCACTCCCATCAAGTTCACACTACATAACATACATGTTCAAACACATTCTCACAGATATTTCTATACTCCGAATGTGTACCACTAAGCCCAATCATTGGAGAACAAAGGGCCAAATAACTGAATAAATGTCCCTTCTTTGTTACTGAGTCTATTGGCCCAACCTAGACAGAACGATGGGAAGGTGCCCTTTGTGAGTCAGTGGTCTTGTCGACCGAGGTTTGACCTTCGCCAGAAGAGCTCAGGTAAAATCTTTGTAGTGGTGGGCATTTTCCATCTTGTGTAGTGAACTAAATAAATTCCAAGTCTGTTTACGCGCTCCCCCCTCTCTCTCTCTCTCTCTCTCTCTCTCTCTCTCTCTCTCTCTCTCTCTCTCTCTCTCTCTCTCTCTCTCTCTCTCTCTCTCTTCTCTCTCTCTCTCTCTCCCCAAGCTCTCTCTCTCTCTCCCCCTCTCTCCCTCTTTGTTGACCGCTTTCCCGGTCTCAGCCCAGCCCGCCGCAAACAAATCCTTCGCACTTGTGGTTAAGTGGAATACCGTGATTCAGCAATACTATGGAACTTGCTTACATGAAACTAAGCTTGCATGAGGTGCCTGCCGTGTGAAAGTTTCAATTAAATGGATTTGGTATGCATGGGAGCAAATGATTACTACACCATGCCAAGAATATAATGTCAAATGTGCATGAATGTATACGCTGTATTCGCAATGTAAAAAGACTGTTTTTGTACATAATAAACGAAAAAACAAAAACAAAAAACAATTTTTTACTGGCTTTCAAGGGCCACATAAAATTAAAAGGAAATTAACCACACGCATTAAAAAAAAAATAATTTCATTGTTCTTCTTGTTGCTACTGTTTGCTGATGCTGGCGAGGTTGACTTTGACTTCTACTAATGTTCTTTCTTTCTGTTCTTTGTTTCCGTTCTCTTGAAATGCCGTATGGTCGTGCCCTCCTAATCAGAATCTTTTTGGGAACCATGAAGATGTTCAATATGGCCCCAATAACTCGTGCTAGTAAATAAACAATTTGAAATATGGTAACTAATGTTACAATAATAGATATTAATATTATACTACTGTCCATGTTGTAAACTAAATGAAGCCGCCGTTAGAACTGACTTCCGGCGAGACGACACATGCGCAGAATCTTTACCTCGCAACGAATATATCCATCATGTGCCATGCCGATAAGCGTGGGCGGTCGTGTTGTGCCATCTCCAGAGTCGTGGATCAGCTCCGTGTTCCTGTCTCGACCATGCCACGTGGCCAAACCATCCAGGTATTTACTTCTCGGTCTTCCCCTTGGTCTCTTCCCTTCGATCTTGCCAGTTGTCACCAAGTTCTCCAATTCATTTCTTCTCATAGTTAGTGTCATGATCTGAAATTATATGGACATTTGGCTCGCTCTCTCAGAACAGGGGCCAAACAATCATACACTTTCAATGATTGGACTCACACACACGGCCACGTCAAGTAAACCTGTTATTCACGTAAACTATTTACATTAAGTACATTCGTGAATAGTTGAGGGATCCCCGGATGAGAGGGCCTGGCCGTTTCTCGCCCACAGACGCACGGAGGTAATGTGCTGAGCCGGCAGCACATGTAGCCTACCTCGTGAGCGAGTACTCAGGGTGGAAAAACACCCTGGTCGCAAGTTCCAATGAAAATCTGTAACCGTACTCATGGATTGAGTGTAGTCAAAGGTGAAAAATTGTCTCGTAGACACTAAATGGCTTGCGAATCCATTACGTGCAGCCCGAAGCAAAAGCTTGCTGTGTGGAAGTCGAAATAAGAGTCTAACTTGTCTCGAATCCCGAGGAAGGCTAACGTCATTAAAAATGCCCGCTGAAGTCGGAAGTGCCAGCCTACGGGCGGCAAAATAAAAGTGGCACTACGCAATTACGTCCGAGTGAAATATCTTTCGTGACCGGAAAAGCTCTAACTAGTCTTCCCTCGTGCTAGGAAAATCTACCTAGTTTCCGAATGCCGCTCTTGTTCGGAACAGCTCTGACTATGTAGTTTTCCAAATGTCTGTCGTGCTTGGAACAGCTCTGATGGGAACAACGACAAAGCACATGTCCGAAACGAAAACTCGCTGAGTGGATATTGTCTGCAGGCCGGTCTGGTTTGTGCGGGAACGGCCCTGGGCGAACGAAATGCCCAATATATTGAAGTGAGGATTTAAAGCAGCCATGATCACGACGTGACGATTCCCTCGGTGAGCCCAGCACCAGGGCGCTATGTGTCGGCCCTGCAATTATGGAAGCCACCCTGGATGGCGGAAAATGCTATGGCTAGATCAATCAATCAATCAATCAGATCTACAAAATGTGATTGTCCTATTTATCACATGACAGATCTACAAAATGTTATGGTTTTATTTATAAAATAACATATCTACAAAATGTGATAGTCCTAATTGTCACATGACAGATCTACAAAATGTTATAGTCCTATTTATTACGTGACAGATCTACAAAATATTAGTTGTTGATAATCATAGGGTCAGTGTATTCAATGTTTGTGACATTATAAATGCCTTCATGATTTACTGTAATGTTTGGTTGATACGTAGTCTTGTTAACGGGCATTATCTTTGTAATAAAGTATTTTGGTTGACATGTTGGTTTGTTAACGAGCATTATCTTTGTAATAAAGTATTTTTGGTTGATATGTAGTTTTGTTAATAGACATTATCTTTGTAATAAAGTATTTTTGGTTGATATGTAGTTTTGTTAATAGACATTATCTTTGTAATTGTCAACAACTCATCTGACAGGCATCATCGGATACTTCTCCCACACCATACAAGAAAACTTGCAAGTCGTGTGCGAGGAAAATAAATGGTACATTTTATTGCCGTTGGCTCGCTACAAGTATATTACAGTCACTATTAAACCCACACACAAAGCCACAGAATTACCTATCACTAATTGCTAACGCCTATGCTAATTTTCTATCTATTTGGTTACACAAAAAACCCCTATCACTATTCTACGATGTGCACACTACAAGTCCCGTCCCCGGTCTGACTCCTTCTCCTCACGTCGTTACACACCACGCGGAAGGACCTTCAAACGTCCTTTGCCTTTTGCGTGTTGTGGCACTCGCCACGCTGACCTTCGCTGTCTCTTGTTGAGTAACGTTCGTGGCTCTCATGTAGGCGGGATGCCGTCGTGACCAGAGTGCTAACCCTCTGGTCAACGCCTCCGTGTCTCATGAGAGAACAGTTAACCATCTCCTATTTCCTCATCTCCCCTGCCCTTCCTTCGGGCACCGGATCACCTCCTGGTCTCCTCGAGGTTGACTGCTCTCCCCGGTGGAGGGGTTGCGTTCGAGTCTTTGACACACACCCTCCCCTCCTGTGTTGCGTCATCAACTTTCACTCATTGGTTGTGATGCAAGAGGTTTCAAAAAAATTAGTGTCTCTAATTTGTGTCAAAGACTAGATAATTTGGCTTTGGGCACTCTAATAGACTTCTACTGACTATTGTCACAATGTAGTAATACTTTACTTGGCTACTGGCAATCGCCACAAACTTGTCTGGTTGGCGTGAGCCCTCTTCTCACATGCAATATTATATTCATTAGAGGTATGTCTGAACCGGACCGTTGTCTTATAAGACCTGCCCTCACATAGTAAATTAACTTACTACCCATACAAAGTTGACTTTCTTAGGGTCAACACATGAATTGCTTCATGTCCCCCATATAATATTTAACAACCATTACACAAGGTGTGTGCGACAGGCTTTACCTACTTCGCTTCCGCGTGTAAAGTTCTATTTCACTGTTAAGTTAGTGTTTCGTTGTCTATTATGTCCCCTGACCCGAAGTTATCTCCCTTTGATCTACAAAATGTGTATGTAATTTATATGTTTGTTTTTCTGGTTGTTTGCGTGTTTGGATTTAATTAATATTCTAATCTAGCTTCTAACCTATGTTTCTAACGTTTATGTGTATGTATGTTAGTTTTTAAGTGCCATAATTTGGTTAAATGTGGCCACAAACAGGTGTATAACACTAATTCGTGACTACGTTCCCTTGTTATGAAACTTAACATACTTTAATGTAAGTTGTAAACTATACTACAGACAACACATTCACACTAGCATATTTTCACCAACGACAACCTACATTTAACGCAGACAAAAATTAAAAGTCGCGCTAGGCAGCAGAAAAACTCGCCGACTGATTCACCTTCTCCCGTATATTTTCCATTCGCTCTCATTTTCACACTTCTGTCACACTCCTTTCACCCTTAATTCTGTCACACATCTTTTATTCTCCCGATTATTTAAAAACCTTGGAGTGACACTGTACAGGTTTGGCTCAGTTTCAGAAAGTTGAGCTCAATGACTGTGTAACAATCGCTGCACGAGTCATGTATTTACTATATATTTACATGGACGAGAAAGGGTCGATGGTTTGTCCCCTTGGTCTTATCATCCACTATGTTCTACTAAAATAAACTCTAAATCCTAACATACTAATATTAATTCTATAAATATGTATTTAATGTGTTAACTAATGTACTAACTTCTGTCATATTAATTATTTGATATGCTTATATTAATCCTTATGTTTATCTAATCTAAGGGATGTAATCTAACTATTTAAATGGAATTGATGTGATCTGAGTTATGTACCTTAATACCATGGATAATGTGATCACAAATTATGTACTTTTCTACCACTATTCTAACTAATGTTTTTAACTGGCCTGGGTATCTGAAATACATTGCACAGTCATACTCGTGTCCTATCGGTAGTGCACCTGTAGAGTTCGCTGGTGTCGTAGATCAATATTTTCGTGTCTCAGTATTTTCTGTAATTTTGTACTGTTCTGACACTGTTTTCTGCGCTTAACACACATGATACACCGGAATGGAGCTTAGTAGGTAATGAGCTGTCCCAATTCACACGGTGATGTATATGTTTTCGAGGCACAGTTCTTCACTTGATGTTTACGGACACCTGATAGTTCACTGTTCTTGGTACATGATTAAGTACATAATTTCGATGTATATGTAACATATTTCACATAGAATATTATTATGTACGCATGTAATAACTATCACTCTACACTTCTATGTGGAATTTCAATTATTTCTACCTCAGATGGATCTAGCGACCACCTGTATATACGGTCATTCCGATGCACACCACTTTGTATGACCGTGATTGGGGAGTTGCCAGTTGGGACAATGCAGTGAACATCCGCCAGAACTCGATGGAGCTTTCTCACCGCATAGATGACGCTTAGGGTTGCACCTCTGATATAGAATCTCTGGACTCGGCAGGTGTGATCTTACGGCTCACGTAGCAAATCGGGTGGAAGATGCCCTCATAAAATTGGCCTAGTACTGCAGCGATGGAGATCCAGCTGGCATCTGTCCTAAGATAATAAACGAGCCTAGGGTTAGGCAAGCGGAGGATTGGTACATTACTAAAAAGGATTTTCAATTTTGACAATGCAGAAATTAATAATGCATCTTTAACATCTAATTTTACAGATGCTTTTAAAACATTGGAAAATACACTTGTAATTTCCGCTAAATTTGGAATAAATTTACTATAGTAATTTACTAATCCCAAAAGGCTTCTGACCTGTTTTTTCGTGGTAGGCATGGTCAGATTCATAATTTTCGTAATAATTCTATTGTCAGTCTTGAGTTGACCTTGAGAGATGACATGACCCAAAAATTCAATTTCTTTTAGGCCCAATTCAACTTTGCTCGGTTTGACAGTGAGACCGAAGAGTCGCAACCTATGAAAGACATGTCTTAGTTTCAGTAAGTGTGTTGTCCAGTCATCAGTCTTCTGATATATTCATGCGTATTCTGTAAGTTCACTAAATGTATGCACATTGTCGGATCTGCCAGTCTCGCTAACTAGTGTAGTTGCGTTGTGTATGTCTGTCGTCTGATCACTAGGTGTTGGTGCACTGTGTTCGTCTGTCTCTACTTCTGTGTCTTGTCGTGAAAAGTAAGGTTTCAACCTGTTGACATGGAATATCTTTAAGTGTCAGTTTATCGACATTTCATAGTCAGCATTTGAAAATTCACGTACCACATTGAATGGTCCTTGCCATTTCGTTTGTCTGGAAGTAACGGAAGTATGTCTTGATCTGGTTTGTTCTTGTACCCCTGTTTGTGTATTGGTGGTAGATTTGACCCTCCCTCTCAATGGCCTAGTAGCCAGTGTAGAATGTTGTACTTCAGCTGTAGGATGTTTACCCTTAAACTTATGTACTAATTGTTGACAGACATTACCAGAAAATACATTACGACAAAATAATTTTATATCATTGGCAAAACCTGGCCTGGTATTGTTGTATGCAAGATGACCAGCAAACGGTGATTCATGTGCACTCTTTAGCACAGTTAGACGGTGTTTTTCAGGTAACCCCGTTTGCTGATTCTCATGGTTACCAGTTGTATAATATCTAGTTAACATGCCATTATTAAGTCTAAAGAACCCTGATGCATTTTTGGTCACTTTGGCCCTTTCTTTCAATAATTTTAAATATGGAGACACACTAGGATCAGCTTTCTGCTGTTCTATAAATTTCTGTCTGTTGGTTTCATCTGTGCTAGTTGGAGAAAGCAACAGTAGTCTCTTATCTTGTAGTGTGTCTTGATGTTTCAAAGTGTCTGCTCTGGTTGTTGCATTAGCTGCATTTAATTTCTCCCATGCAACTATTTCATCACTAGTACATTGTTTCAGTTGGGGTAAGCACCCCAAAATTAAATCAGTACAAGGGTTGTCAAGTATTGCACAAGTAAAGGTACCCGAAAGAAAAGGAGTATTAATACGGGCTTTTGCCAAAGGGTAAATCTCAATGTTACCCGAAAAGGTTCGGCATTTAACAGTGTCACCTGTGTAATCACCCGGACTCACTAGTTCTTTTCGAAGACCAATAAGGGTGCTGCCGCTGTCCAGCAAACATTGGCATGGTATATCATTGACCATTGCATTGTGGAACACCAAATTGCCTCTGGAGGCTAATGCTGCATTTCCATTCTCGGATGAGAATGGTACTGTATGTCCACACTCTAGTCTTCCGTCTGCATGAAATTGGTGACAATGTCCACAATTGTCAAAGCTTAACACATCGTTTACACAACACACATCTTCAGCTTGGTTAAAAGGTAAGTCAACCTCAACCTCACTTTCAACCTCACACTCATCCTCACTACCACCATCTGAAGAGGTATCAATCAAGATAGCATTGTTAGCTTTCATACGTTGGCGGCCAAGGCACTTATTTGAATAATGGCCATAGCTGGAACAAAAAAAAACATTTGATTGCACGCCTGTATGCAGATCTTTTACTTTGTTGCTTTTTAATAACATTTTCAAGATGCGCCGGATAATTCGGCGATTTGTCACACATAGAATAAGTGTCGTGCATAAGTTGACAGTAAATACATTTTGACACTTTTCTATCTTTCTTGTCGTGTTTCTGAAAAGGTTTTCTGTTACTCTGATAGTTTTTTGGTTGGTCTTTCACAAAGGATACTATTTCAGAGTCATTTGAAGTCTTAAAAATATCTCTGTTAGAAGAAAAATATGCTGAGCCTTTTTTTTTCAAACTGCTCGATGTTCTCAATGTCTGACTGCTGCAAAAATTTAGCAAAAGGAGATGGTATAGTGGATATAACTTTATCCATAGCTATTAAATTTTTTAATCTATCAAAGTCTTTTCCTATGTTAGCTGCTTTCAGCCACCTGTTTAGTACACTCTGAACATTTGAAACATAATCAAAGTCTCACTAGGTTTAGGTTTTAAATTTGAGAACTGAACCTGATACCCAGGGGCATCAAGTAAAAAGTGCTGCATAATCCTGTCATGGATGTATTGATAGCTAGATCTAAGCTCAATTGGTATAGATTCTATTACTTTAAGGGGCTCACCACTCAGATTCTTCATATAAATCGTAGCCCACATCTCTAATGGAACTTGGTGATATTTAAATTGATACTCTACATTCTCTGTCCAGGCTGATATAGAATCTTCTTTGCAATATGGTTTGATAATATTTTTGTATTTGTTGAACTTATTTTCCTCTTGTTGACTCTTTAGTTTAGTGGCAGAGATTTCTGCGTGTGAGTTTACATCGATTTCTTTCATCTTTAATTGTCTCTCTGATTCTACTTGAATTTGTTTTTCCTTAACATCTAATTCCCTTAGCTTAATCTCCTTATCATGTTCCAACTGTTGTTGTTTAACTTCTAATTCTTTTTGCTTAATCTGTTTGTCATCTTCTAGCTGTTTTTGTTTTGTTATCTCAGCTAGTTGAGCAATCTCCTTTTGATGTTGTCTATCTCGTTCTCTTTCTTGTGCGCGTTCGTCTCTCTCAGCATCCCTTATTTCTTTAAATCTCTTATCAACATATTCTTCTAGCTCTTTACCTGTAAATTGTAATTGCTTACCAATTTTCATAAAGTCCTCTAATGTTGCCATGTGCTTAGGTAATTAGCTAGCGTTGACCTATACTGAAATCTCTAATCACTTATATATCTTTGATATGTTATGTTTGTAACTCGCTGAGCACTACCAAATGTACTCTCAGTTTATTTGTTGAAACAAATTTTATCCTGGAAAATCAGAGCACAAAACTCTGCTAGTGTATCACAAGCTGAAAAAGAGATGCACTATTAATCACATTACATGCCAAAATATTAGGTATACTCAACTTAATGTTCCCGAGAATCAGGGAACTGAACTCCGGTAACACAGGTCACCTTGTTTGGTACTTTGGGATAGACACACGTTTCGTAATCAGGACACTTTATTTGGCACCTCGGCATCCACACTCAGGTGTTGTTCACTCTGATATGCAGAGCAGCAGTAATCTACCTACTGTACGATATGATTTTCCCGACAACTAAGGACAATGACAATGACTTGCCCACGAACAACTAGAATTTGTGTTAATTAATATTTAATGTCAATGTCCTGTCTTCGTTCTATACGTATCTGCCTTTCGTTACTAACCTAGTTAATCTATGTAAGTGTTGTGCAGCTCAAGTTTGATCTGCCTGGCCAAAAATAGTTCCATCGTGACGGTAAACAAAGAAAAAGTACGATCAAAAATATGAATAACTTCTTTTAAATAAATAAAAATACCATAATAATGTTCAAATAAATAAATATATTCATTTACTAACTCAAATAAACAATTAATAAATAATATAAAGTACAGATTCAGGCGAGCAGCAGCTTGACGATTTTGTAATCACTCGATTGCTGAATGCTAATGACTTAGGAAAACTGCGTGTCAATTATCCTACGTCAGAGGCTCAGCGCTATTTTTAGCTTGCACAAATCGATAATGTCGGCTGGCTGTGTATCGCTCCGCCCTGAATCATCTTTGGTACTTATTCATAAATAAATTGGTAAATACATATATAAATATAAGTAAATAAGAATATTACTACTTACAGCTTTGAAGAATACATGATTTCACTAAATAAATATTTCATAAACACAATTACACAATATATTTCGTCACGATAGGCACAATTTTAGCTCGCAACTGCACTTGTCTGCACAAATTACCGTCACTGACACAAATTAAACCCTAGTCTAGAGCCGTGGATGAGTGGATTAGCTTGAACTTTCGTTCAAGCTTCACTTCTGACACCACAATTATCCTTGCCTGTCAACAACTCATCTGACAGGCATCATCGGATACTTCTCCCACACCATACAAGAAAACTTGCAAGTCGTGTGCGAGGAAAATAAATGGTACATTTTATTGCCGTTGGCTCGCTACAAGCATATTACAGTCGCTATTAAACCCACACACAAAGCCACAGAATTACCTATCACTAATTGCTAACGCCTATACTAAGTTTCTATCTATTTGGTTACACAAAAACCCCTATCACTATTCTACGATGTGCACACTCCAAGTCCCGTCCCCGGTCTGACTCTTTCTCCTCACGTCGTTACACACCACGCGGAAGGACCTTCAAACGTCCTTTGCCCCCTGCGTGTTGTGGCACTCGCCACGCTGACCTTCGCTGTCTCTCGTTGAGTAACGTTCGTGGCTCTCATGTAGGCGAGATGCCGTCGTGACCAGAGTGCTAACCCTCTGGTCAACGCCTCCGTGTCTCATGAGAGAACAGTTAACCATCTCCTATTTCCTCATCTCCCCTGCCCTTCCCTCGGGCACCGGATCACCTCCTGGTCTCCTCGAGGTTGACTGCTCTCCCCGGTGGAGGGGTTGCGTTCGAGTCTTTGACAGTAATAAAGTATTTTTGTTGATATACAGTTTTAGTAGTGGACATTATCTTTGTAATAAAGTATGTTTTGGTTGATATGTAGTTTTGTTAATAGACATTATCTTTGTAATAAAGTATTTTGGTTGATATGTAGTTATCTTAACGTGCATTATCTTTGTAATAAAGTATGTTTTGGTTGATATGTAGTTTTGTTAATAGACATTATCTTTGTAATAAAGTATTTTTGTTGATATACAGTTTTAGTAACAGACATTATCTTTGAAATAAAGTATTTTTGGTTGATATGTAGATTTGTCAACGTGCATTATCTTTGCAGTAAAGTATTATTTAGTTGATATGCTGTTTTGTTAACGGGCATTATCTTTGTAATAAAGTATGTTGGTTGATATACAGTTTTAGTAACGGACATTATCTTTCTTTGTAATATAGTAATTTCGGTTGATATGTAGTGTTGTTTGTTTTGTTTTTTTTTTTGGGGGGGGGGGGGGGGGGGGGGATGTTGCATGTCCTTTGCATAACGTTGCGATAAACCCGAGGTTGATTTTCTAATATAATAGCAACTTTGTACTTACTGTAAAATATGAATCAACATTCTGTCTTTGTATTCTGAAACGAACGGCTGCACCCGTGTGGATTTCTGTGCTCTCAGAAGAACAGCGTGAGGAACTCCACTTTCCAGCTAACTAAATTATTTTGTATTATGCTTTCGCTAGTTTTCAATATAGCTGTTCGGCAACTTTTTTTAAAATTTAGTGATAAAAACTTTTCAGCCGCATCGGCCACGTAAATAGTGATCATGTTCTTGTAAAGCTGCTTGCTACCACTTTCCGTATGATTACAGTGTTCGGCAACTTTTTTTAAAATTTAGTGATAAAAACTTTTCAGCCGCATCGGCCACGTAAATAGTGATCATGTTCTTGTAAAGCTGCTTGCTACCACTTTCCGTATGATTACAGGTAAAACCTACACGACAATAGTACACTCCCTAAGATGCATTTGGGCATTTACTGCTTTTTTTTTTTTTTAATTCGCATATCCTTTTACAGGACATCGCTGTCAACAGCAGCATCTTTCAGCTGTCTGTTGATCTCTTGGCAAGATTACGCTCAGTAGTTTGCCATTGCTTTCTGAGCGGCCGGCTCAGTTATCCCGCAAGTCACCAGCGGGGGACGAACCGCTTCCAGTTCTCGCCCGCTACGAGACTCTGCGTGATAAACGAGATTACGGAGAAAGTGGTGTAACCCCTCGACCAGAGAGACCGGCCAATCACTGCTAGACCCATATTTTTAATTGATTCAATGTCGAGGGATAATATATCGTCAAATGTTACCCCCCCCCCCCCCCATTTGACTGAAGGACGATACATCGCCATACAAGGGTCATTGTGTTATTTGTTTTGTTTCGTGGTATCTTCTGCAATTTCAATACTCTATGAACAGAAATTTACACCATAATACTTGTTCATTTGTTAACGTACCATGTCTGATCCAACCCTGCTTTATGGTAGTCGCTGAATCAGTTTAAAAAACCCATCGGCATTCCAATGTGATCAACACCAAGCCGACCGCCTTCACTTTCAGAGATGTTTTCTGGTACCCATTTTAGAATGGATCGACCTGGGAGTATTTTTGCTAGACGTCCGGCAAAAAGAGGACATGTCCTCCTTTTTAGCCTAATATTCTCCGTCCGTTAGGCAAAGCTACAAACCTTTAAAATGTCTGGCGTTTCTTATATTTTATGTTATAATTTTTTATGTATTAGTTGTTACAACTTACAATGTGTCTACACCAGGGGTCACCAATACTTTTTTTCACGGCGGGCCGGATAACTGACAAAATGATGAACGCGGACCGCATACTCATTCTGTACAATACATGCGCCGGTCAACGAGGCGAAGGTCTTACCGACGCGGGCCATAATCTCGTATACCCGCGTTCGAAACACAGCTGCGCGCGATATGACAGCGTTGCGCTGGTTTACGCTATAGTATGGGTGCCGGTTGTTCAGAAAGCAATGGCAAACTACTGAACGTAAACTTGCCAAAACTTCAACAACAGCAAAAAATGCTGGTGTTGACTGCAAACGTCCTGTAAAGGATATGCACTTGACATTAACAATACTTGCAAGCCAGAACGAAAGCTTTTGGGGGAAAATGTCGAAAAACTAAGTTAATCATGGGTGAGTGGAGTGCAATGCACAAACAACAAAGACAACCAACATATTTATTTACTAAAACAAGTTATTTAAGAAGGCGGCGTTAGAAAAAAGATAGTTACATCAGACCTAGTGCACACATATCCGAATCTCACAAACTAAGCAGCAAAAAAGGTTAGTGAAATTTGTGAAACTGATATTTGGCTTTCAATTATCATTAATGTTTGGTTTGGAATTGCTGCATCCAATCAAGAGAATTGCTTTCAAGTGTTCATCATTTCTCGTTCGATGTGTTGACTTCAAATACTTCATTTTTTAACATGTTTGCTCACAGACATAAGTTGTTACAAACACTGATGCCATACCAGCGGCAAATTTCTTCAGTTCTGGAAACTCACCATCAGGTAAGCAGCGGTAAAAGTCAACAAGATTTCTTTATCTGTGATTCTCTCTCAACAAGTCAATTACTTGCAAATCAATGAGCTCCAACTGTAGTTCAACTGGCACATCATCAAGGTTGCAATCAAACGGATTCTGGAACAGAAGAATGTCACTCTCATTTCTGCCAAGATCTGAAAATCTCTCCCAAAAATGCTTCTTCAAGTCACGAATAATTTTTTTTTCGGAAAATCGAGGTTGACATCTTCAGCGATTGTAGCGCAAAACTCTTTGAAACCGTGAAAATGAGAAAGGTTTTCTCCTTCCAGTCGTACTTCAAACAATGAAAGCTTTCTCTGAAATCCTTTGATGATTCTGTAGATTCACAGACAAGGTTATCCTTTCCCTGAAGTTTCAAATTCAGTTCATTCATGTGGGATTTTATGTCGACCAAAAACGACAACTTTGACAGCCAGGTAGGATCTGACAGCTTTGGATCAGCTCTATCGATTGCAGTGAGGAAAACATCTATTTCGTTGCGGAGCTTGTAAAAATGAAACAGGACTTTACCGCAGCTGAGCCACCTCACTGATGTGTAATAAGGCAAGTCACATAATTCAGAATCAAGTACATCAAGAAAGCCTGGAACTGACGTTGATTGGGTGCATGTCCACGAATGAAGTTCACAGCAGAAACGACTGGTTTCAGTACACATAAAATATTTAAGTCTTTCCCTCAGAGTGCTTGCTTATGTACGATGCAGTGTATGAACAGAGCGCCCGGAATATGCAAATTTTCCTACTGAGACCTGATCTGCCCCATCAGACCATTCCTCACTCCAGCCATGGTTTTTCCTCCGTCAACTGTAACACCTCAAAGCTGATTCCACTTTAGGTGTTAGTCTTGCAAAACTTTTTGCACTTTCATGAAAATGTCTTTTCCAGTTGTTGTTCCATGCATGCTGCAAACGGATGCCAACTCTTCCGTTATCTAAAAGTCCAAACTGAC
>JACEFZ010007363.1:5000-12555 GCA_014155875.1 Cepaea nemoralis
TTGCTGCATTGATTTTATGATTTCTTCTTCTGTGCGCATCAAGAGATGGGCGTTAGTTTCGTGATGTTTTGTTTTACACCCGAAGCTGCTATATACGCGTCTTTCTGACGAGACATCTGAATTTGGAATGTGTTTGATCCAAGTTGCTTTTAGTCACCCTCACATTTTTGATTAATATCATCTGCGGGCCGGTCTCTCTGGCTGTGGGGTCACAACACTTTCTCTCTGTAATCCCGTTTATCACGCAGAGTCTCGCAGCGGAGCGAGCTGAGGTGGTTCGACCCCCGCTCGTGACTTGCGGGATACTGAGCCGGCCGCTCAGAAAGCAATGGCAAACTACTGAGCGTAATCTTGCCAAGAGATCAACATACAGCTGAAAGATGCTGCTGTTGACAGCTAAGTCCTGTAAAGGATATGCTAAAAAAAAAAAAATCATCTGCGGCAGACATGATTATCAGTGGCATTGACTATAAGAAGACTGGCAATACACGAGACAGACACAAGATCATAACCGCCACGCGGCATGGACTATAAAATGACTGGCAGTAAAAGAGACAGAAGGCTACGTACAGGCATGATCACCAACGCCACCGGCATGGACTATACGAAGATTGGCAGTACACGAGACAACAGGTTGTGGACAGACATGATCACCATTACCACACGTCATGGACTATAAGAAGGTAAAAACAATCAGGGAAAAACAAAACCCAAACAAAACTAATGATTTGTAAATAAAATCACCACCAAACAGGACACACACAAAAAAAAGGCGAGCATCCACAAGAAAAATAAATACATTAATTACTCCACTGATTACCCCAGTTAGTGCCGAGTTAAGACAGAAAAGGGTTATAATTAAATTCATTTTTTTTTTGTTCCGTAAAGTAAAAATAACGTTGTCGTTTTGAATTTGTTCCACCATATAACCAGGTCACATACAGACAGGACTGCACAAAAGCTATGACTATCTGTGGACAATCATCACTTCAAATTAATATCCTTATTATGGCTGACTCGGTCACTAGATTATTAATCTGAGCCAGGGATGGACCCTAATATAACTTCCATTCTAAGGGAGAACAAATGTATGGGTAATGGTATAATCGAATCGAAAAAAAGGACTTCACATAGATGCTGGAATTAGGCCTAGGTTAGGACGTTTCCTTCGCATCTTTTAGTTATTTCATTGTCAATAGATTATATCGTAATGCCCACATTGAAACACTAGTTCATGCAGTTTCATGTCTCTCTAAAATATTCATCTCACCTTACCTTGTTCCTCTTGTACCTTGCAGTGTCGAGGTGAAGCATAAACAGCGGGAGAGTGCCCGTTTATGGGCTTCATGTATCGAGATTCCCATGGACCCTGCTATTCCCTCTGTCCATCGTTTACGTGGTCGGCCTCTTCTTCAGCTTCCACTTGACCTGTACATCATTGCTTGTTGTGGTATACTAACGAAATTCTCAAATACTGAAATATTTTGGGTACGTGAAACGTTACAGGGATTGTGAAAGAACTGTAATGTACAACAAGGTTCCAGGAATACGAGGCAAGTGCCCACCAACACAATGATGGAGACCCGATAATAATGACACCCTGCACCTGACAAGCCGGAGTTGTGGCCGTAATCCTGCATACTACGTTCGAAACACAGCTGCGGGCGATTTGGAAACAGACTGCCTTATGCTGGTCTTCATACAATGTTATGAGTGTCAGATCGTTCAGAACGCAATGGCAAACTACTATATGTAAAAACCACACGCGTAAATTATGCCAATGCTCCTAGGAGTAGAAGCGTGTGTGTAGACTACGTTTGAGTTCAAACCGAGTGAACGCCCAAAATAAATATGTAAAGTCTTGCCAAGAAATCACAAACAGCTCCATTGAAATGCTGGGATTGACTGTGACTCCTGTAAAGAATATGCAACAACTTTACGGTAGGGGAACTGACCAGGGATCTATGGTGTTTTCTAGGGGTTATGGTGAGAGCGACGTCCTGGAAAGGGCTTTCTGCATGATGATAATGGACGGAGGCATCATTCAACAATTCTCATGTGATTGCCAGATTTTGCTTACGACCTCATGTGTATGTGTGTCTGTTAATGACAACCTGATGACAGTCTATGACAATCTGATGACAGTCTATGACATACAACAACCCCGAATATTTCATTATCCTCATCAAGTGCCTTGCCGACTGGCCTGGCTGGCCAGGCTTCTCCACATCTTGCGATCTCCAACGGCATGTATAAGTCCATGTGTTGTCTCCCTTCTGCACATATTACAAGATTGTCAAGACATTTCTCTAGCTGTCGTCTTCTATCTCTCCTTCCATAACCTTTCCAGTTGTCACAAAATGTTCCACAAAATTATGACTGCCTTTGTCTGATGTTTGTGACAGGTTGTCTTTGAGATTCAGCCTCCCTTTGCTCCTTTTGACTGTCCAAGGAATGTTCAATATTCTTCTGTAAAATCACATCTCCAAGGCTTCTGGTAATTGTTTTCTTGTTCACTAATTATCAAGGATTCTGCAGAGTTTTATTTGTCATTCATTTCTTGTTTGCGATTCTATGTTTAGATGGAATTACTTCTGTTGGTGTCTGCTGGGGGATTCACACAACATGAATGATTAGATGGAATAACTTCTGTTGGGGGGATTCACACAACATGAATGTTTAGATGGAATAACTTCTGTTGGGGGGATTCACACAACATGAATGTTTAGATGGAATAACTTCTGTTGGAGGGATTCACACAACATGAATGTTTAGATGGAATAACTTCTGTTGGTGTCTGTTGGAGGGAGTCACACAACATGAATGTTCAGATGGAATAACTTCTGTTGGTGTCTGTTGGAGGGATTCACACAACATGAATGTTCAGATGGAATAACTTCTCTTGGAGGGATTCACACAACATGAATGTTTAGATGGAATAACTTCTGTTGGGGGGATTCCCACAACATGAATGATTAGATGGAATAACTTCTGTTGGGGGGATTCACACAACATGAATGTTTAGATGGAATAACTTCTGTTGGGGGGATTCACACAACATGAATGTTTAGATGGAAATAACTTCTGTTGGTGGATGTTGGAGGGATTCACACAACATGAATGGTTAGATGGAATGACTTCTGTTGGTAGATGTTGGAGGGATTCACACAACATGAATGTTTAGATGGAATAACTTCTGTTGGTGGATGTTGGAGGGATTCACACAACATGAATGTTTAGATGGAATGACTTCTGTTGGTAGATGTTGGAGGGATTCACACAACATGAATGTTTAGATGGAATAACTTCTGTTGGTGGATGTTGGAGGGATTCACACAACATGAATGTTTAGATGGAATGACTTCTGTTGGTGGATGTTGGAGGGATTCACACAACATGAATGTTAAGATGGAATAACTTCTGTTGGTGGATGTTGGAGGGATTCACACACCATGAATGTTTAGATGGAATAACTTCTGTTGGTGTCTGTTGGAGGGATTCACACAACATGAATGTTTAGATGGAATGACTTCTGTTGGAGGGATTCACACAACATGAATGTTTAGATGGAATAACTTCTGTTGGTGGATGTTGGGGGGATTCACACAACATGAATGTTTAGATGGAATAACTTCTGTTGGAGGGATTCACACAACATGAATGTTTAGATGGAATAACTTCTGTTGGAGGGATTCACACAACATGAATGTTTAGATGGAATAACTTCTGTTGGAGGGATTCACACAACATGAATGTTTAGATGGAATAACTTCTGTTGGGGGGACGGATTCACACAACATGAATGTTTAGATGGAATAACTTCTGTTGGGAGGATTCACACAACATGAATGTTTAGATGGAATAACTTCTGTTGGGGCGATTCACACAACATGAATGTTTAGATGGAATAACTTCTGTTGGGGGGACGGATTCACACAACATGAATGTTTAGATGGAATAACTTCTGTTGGGAGGATTCACACAACATGAATGTTTAGATGGAATAACTTCTGTTGGGGCGATTCACACAACATGAATGTTTAGATGGAATAACTTCTGTTGGGGGGACGGATTCACACAACATGAATGTTTAGATGGAATGACTTCTGTTGGAGGGATTCACACAACATGAATGTTTAGATGGAATAACTTCTGTTGGGGCGATTCACACAACATGAATGTTTAGATGGAATAACTTCTGTTGGGGGGATTCACACAACATGAATGTTTAGATGGAATAACTTCTGTTGGGGGGATTCACACAACATGAATGTTTAGATGGAATAACTTCTGTTGGGGGGACGGATTCACACAACATGAATGTTTAGATGGAATAACTTCTGTTGGGGGGATTCACACAACATGAATGTTTAGATGGAATAACTTCTGTTGGAGGGATTCACACAACATGAATGTTTAGATGGAATAACTTCTGTTGGAGGGATTCACACAACATGAATGTTTAGATGGAATAACTTCTGTTGGGGGGGGGGGGGGGGGGGGGGGGGGGGGGGGGGGGGGGGGGAAAACGGATTCACACAACATGAATGTTTAGATGGAATAACTTCTGTTGGAGGGATTCACACAACATGAATGTTTAGATGGAATAACTTCTGTTGGGGGGGGGGGGGGGG
This sequence comes from Cepaea nemoralis, assembly GCA_014155875.1. NCBI lineage: Eukaryota > Metazoa > Mollusca > Gastropoda > Stylommatophora > Helicidae > Cepaea > Cepaea nemoralis. The sequence continues at coordinate 9,635 of JACEFZ010007363.1, forward strand.
AAACGGATTCACACAACATGAATGTTTAGATGGAATAACTTCTGTTGGAAGGGTTCACACAACATGAATGTTTACTATGTTTAGCTGATTCAGCGTACTGGGTTGATTAATCGTCTCAAGCAATGTCCCGTATCTTATATACAGTAGTTTTCCCCGTGCAACCCACTTTAATATCAAATATAATACAACAATGTGGGCTACCATATTAACAACTTTAAAGTCATAATTATGACTCATATTATTTCTATTTTCCGCCATTAATTTTTCATTGGCCCAAACCAACTTTTTGTTTGCCACGGAATCTGTTAAAAGCGGTACAAAAGGCAGCATGTTCTCACAAACTGTGTTTTCCAGTGTAAAGTACTGTTAACCCACAATGCATGACATTTCATGTGATATATTTCTTCTTATCATTCCTGTAACCCCCATTGGCCTCCCTCCGTGGTGATTCTTAAGCCCGCTTACCTCCGTTCGAAACACAGCTGTGACCGATTTGGCAGCAGACGGAGTTGCGTTGGGTTTTAACGTGTTGGTATGGGAGCCGGTCGTTTAGAAAGCAATGGTAAACTACTGAACGTAAAATTTGCCAAGACATTAACAACAGCAGTAAAATGCTGGTGTTGACAGCGATGTTCTGTAAAAATGATATGCAAAAAAAAAAAAAAAAATTATGTCAAGGCCACTAACCAACCCACGTGGTGCAACTCCGCCCATGCCCTCCCCGTCTTAACTGTCGCTTTAACTCTCTTCTCCGTGTTTGTAGGTCTCTCTGTTGCAGTGGTTCTCAAAGTTTTTAGGTCCATGCACCCCTTTACCATATGTTCAGAATGTTATTCCCCACCTTTCGTATTTCCTCCCTATAAATCCCCCCTCCCCCTCCCCCCGGTCCTACACAGTATACGTAAAAAGTGAAGCTAAATGTTATAAAACATACTAGAACAAATCTAGGTGTCTACATAAAACGTGATTTGCAGGTCTACTTACGTTATAAAATGAATTTCAGAAGGGTGAGAAGTACAGAATCGTAAAGTATGGAGAGAACAACAATATAAAGTAATCGGTTCTTGTATTAACACGATCTTGAAATAATCACAATCCCCCCCCCCCCCCCCCGAAACCCTAAAATCCCCCCTGGGGTGGGGTGGGGGGGGGGGGGGTTCCCCACCGATTGAAAACCACTGCTCTATTGTCTTCGCCGATTGGGTTCCAGACAAGAGAGTGTCTAGTCATACTCATATTTTCCAAGTGTGTGTCGTGTCCAGCGCCAATGTCTTCTCCTCGTCTTCATCCACTGAAATGTGTTGAGTTCTCTCCATGAGCTCTGCATTGGTGGTTCTATCTTACTATTAACTTAGTTACATATCCTTTACAGCACCTCGCAGTCAACCCCAGCATTTTTATGGCTGTTGGTGATTTCTTGGCAAGTTTACGTTCAATAGTTTGCCATTGCTTTCTGAACGACCGGCACCCATACCATTTTCAGAAAAGACCAACGAAAATCGGTCTGCTGCCAAATCGTATGCAGTTACGTTTCGAACGCGGGTATGTGGGGTTACGAACTGCGCCCGTAGCCTCTCCGCCACGGAACAGGCTGCCGGTACAATCTTACTATCAGCATCCTTCTATTCTGCGCAGGTACCAATGAATGAATGCTAGTAGTTTATTAGTAATTGCTTTGATATTCTTCAAGTTTCTGATCTACATAGTAGTTACTATTTGATATTCTAAGTTCGATGCTAAGTTTAATATCTTGTACATATAACATGCTAGAGGTATGACTATGTTCCCACTTATTTCCATAGTCCATGCCGCGTGGTATTGGCGATGATGTCTATGCACAGCCTTCTGTCTCCTGTGTTGCGAATCATTTCTGATACCCATGACCCCTCATGCCATGATGTCAAACTGTTCAACATCCCCTTGTCTCTTTTCCCATCCAACCTTCCCCTTCTCATGACACGCCCAAAGAATGTAGACTGTCTTCTTCTGATGTGAGTATCCAGTGATTTAACTTTTACAAGATATCTTCATTGTTCTTTCTATACATCCACGATGTTTTCATCATTCTTCTATCAAACCACATCTTCGCAGCTTCCACATAATTCCTCACTTGTCTGTTAAATGTCCATGATTCGCTTCCGTACATCAGGATTGGCTCAACAGTTATCTTCCTCACCTTGATTGACAGATATCAATTTCAGAGAATTCTTCTGGTTTCCAGAAGAACAGCCTGTGGTGAACGGAGGGCCCAATATATGGAAGTGAGGCTAAGCAGCCGTGTGCAGGACGTCACGATTCCTTGGGTGAGCCCAGTACCAGAGCGCTGTGTGTCGGCTCTGCAATTATGGAAGCCTCCTTGGATGGCAGGAATGCCCATGGTCTGCCCCTGCCTTCCCTTGAGAGCTGACCGTTTTGTCTTCGGCTGTTCTAAATGGGCCAACTGGGGTGGGAGATAACACCACAACAGTGAGAGTCAAACGTCTTACGAAATCCCCGGGAAGATTAACCAGGTCAACAAATGGCCGCAGAATTCGGATGTGCGAGCTTAACGGCGCAAGAACGCAGTGAACAGGCACAACGCAATCACGTCCGGAAAAGAAAAGAAAAGAAAAAAACTCCGGATGATCGCAGAAGAAGAATAAAAATTATTGAGAATATCCTTCAACTTATGAAATGCTGTTACTGCTTGAGCTACTCACCATTTAACTTCATTAATGCATCTTCCATCTGCTGTTATTAAAATACTCAAATACTAAATAATGACTGTTCAGAATGTTCCATTAATTTTATATGAACTCCACTATTAGGGAGTCACAGGAAATCAAGTCTACAAATAATTCTTACATAAGACATACTGACCAGAGACTACATTTGAGACCTGTGACTACACGTAAGGAAAGATCACTGATGGGGTTTGGGGT
>JACEFZ010007364.1:0-13054 GCA_014155875.1 Cepaea nemoralis
CCGATTTCGACAAGCATTTATTCGGGATGCTTTCCCTAGCCTTTGACTGTCCCCAGTCTACCTACAAGGCAGCAGGTTTCACGTTGCACTGCTTTGTCAAGCCTGTGGCTCAGTACATCCGATTTCGACAAGCATGTATTTGGGGTGCTTTCCCTAGCCTTTGACTGTCCCCAGTCTACCTACAAGGCAGCAGGTTTGTGTGTCTCTTCGTCTGGTCCCTCTCCCTTGACCTGTCCGACATGGGTGGCCCTACCAGTAGCTGTGCTACCGTCGGCATAGCTCTTGGGGTCATTGGGACGCACAAGCCCCTCTACCTCGTCACGGTGGACACACAGCAGAGGGGATAAGTGATCAATTCTGCACATGAGCCCACCAGGGCACTCACTTGTCTCAACAGTGGGAATCTTACTGCCAGTGGCAGAGGTTTTAAACAACGGGCAGGTGTTAAAGCCAAGGGGAAACCACCACATTCTCTTCCCAAGAATAAGTTAATGAACATGCCACAAATTTGAAATGGTTTGTTCAGCGATTTCATAGCATTCTTAAGACTAAATAATCTGATATGACATGACATTTTAGACTCATAAGATACGTGACATGAATATTGCATACAATTTACTGATTAAGACCCTTTTTCAAGCTTTCAGGCATATTGGGTATAAGGTGCTAGCAACATACTTAAAGAGACACTGACACTTAATTGGTGATGTCATCAGTATCATTCTCTCTCTCTCTCTCTCTCTCTCTCTCTCTCTCTCTCTCTCTCTCTCTCTCTCTCTCTCTCTCTCTCTCTCTCTCTCTCTCTCTCTCTCTCTCTCTCTCTCTCTCTCTCAGCCTTCTTTCTTTTATTTTTCATTCATTACATCACAGTAATCATTTCAGTCATATAACATATTTCCCCCACAGATCCTCTTGCGAGCATGTACCTGTTGGCACCACTTGCAGGAAAGGTTGGAGTGCCCGTGACATTTAACGTGATACCCACCTCCGCGAGCAGAGTGATTGACACAACCTCAGACCATGTGCATTTCGTATGGACCTTTGGAGAGGGGGTACAGTAATCAATCTTTGTCCATAAGTGTCTGGGTACTTCACCTGCTACAGTTAATAGGACAGTAAAGAACCCATTTTCATGCCAAGACTCTTTATGGTATATGGTGCTGGCCCCATATTTTTTACACTGATTGCCACTCAGTGGGTTGTATGCTCAGTATCATGTTGGCCATCTTTATTTCCCAGGAAATTTCATTTTAGTCTAAGTCGACCTGTGAGCTCAGGTCATTAAACAAATTAGTGCCTCAGACAAGTATGCTGGCCACTGAGCTACCATGGCTCTCTGTCTGCTACAGTAGTGGTTCTCTGTGGTATGTCTTTGTGCGCCATGCTACCTACTGATCCTGTGCTCACCACTGTTTGTGAATGACTGTTGCTGTTTGTGAATATTCTTCTTCTTCTGCGTTCTTCTCTTCTTTGCGTTCATCCGGAGTGATTTTTTCAGATGTGATTGCGGTGTGTCTGGTTAGGCACCCTCGGGTCGAAACCCTCAGGCCAACACATCCGACTTTTAGCGTGCATTTTTGACCAGGTTAGCAATCCTGGGAGACTCTCACTTTTGTGGTACCGTCCACATCTCAGCTGGTCAAGTTGGAACAGTCGAAGACTACACAGTCATCCCTCAAGTGAAGGCAGGGACAGTCCATAGCATTTTCCGCCATCCTGGGTGGCTTCCATAATTGCAGAGCCGGCACATAACGCTCTGGTGCTGGGTTTACCGAGGGAATCGTCACGTCCTGCTCATGGCTGTTTTAATTCCTCACTTCAATATATTGGGCATTTTGCTCGCCCTGGGCCGTTCCTGCACAAACCAGTCAGCTCTGCGGTTGGTTTCCACTAAGCGAGTTTTCAGACATGTGCTTGTCCCTGTACCCATCAGAGCTGTTCCAGGCACGGCGGACATTCGGAAAACTACCTAGTCAGAGCTGTTCCGAACAAGAGCGGCATTCGGAAACTAGGTAGTCAGAGCTGTTCCTAGCACGAGAGACATTCGGACGAGACATTTCACTCGGACGTAATTGCATAGTGTCAATTTTTAGTTTGCCACCCGTAGGACGACACTTCCGACTTCCGGCGGGCATTTTTTAATGAGGTTAACCTTCCTCTGATTTCGAGGCACGTTAGACTGTTGTGATGTCGCCCACATCTCAGCTGGTCAAGATAGAACGACCAACGACATCGCGGTCGGCCCTCAAGGGAAGGCAGGGGCAGACAATGGGCAGTCCCTCGTTATCCAAGGAGGCTTCCATAATTGCAGAGCCGGCACATATTGCTCCGAGACTGGGCTCACCCGAGGAGTTGCCACGTCCTGCTCATGGCTGCTTTAGTTCCTCACTTCCATGTATTGGGCATCTCGCTTGCCACTGGTCGCTCAAGTGAGCTCCAGGGGCGGTCAGACTGCGGGCGACATCCACTCGGTAAGCTTTTGCTTTTGACTTTGGATCACGCAATAGGTTCGCTCGCCGTGCGTTCCATTTCGCGTTATTGAGACGTTTCTCCACTTTTATCTACTCTCTATGAGTTAGATACAGACAGTTTTTGTAACCATTTCCTTCGACTGGGGCATTTTACTGACTTTTTGTACTCGCTCACGAGGTAGGCTACATGTGCTGCCGGCTCAGCACCTTACCTTCGTGCAGCAGTCAGTGAGAAACGGCCAGGCCATCTCATCCGGGAATCCAACATATCCCTCAGCTGAGAGCCTTCAAACAAGTGTCAGAACTGGGCATGTAGCTTGCTCAGTATCTCGATTCCAATTTTTCGGTAGGTGGATATCGGCCCGACTCTCAGATCCGAGGGTCTGTGGCTTAGAGGCGTTCAGCCTAAACCCTCGACAGAGAGCCTTAGAGTATTGTCCGAAACAAGAACTGCCTTCATGCGCCTGATTTAAACTTTTGACTGCTATCCTCAGTCTCCTGCAGAGCAGCAGGTTGTGTCTCTCTTAGTCTGGTCCCTATCCCATACGCTGTCCGATATGTAGTTTTCACCCATCGGCAAGCACATGGGGTCAACGGGACACTCAAGCTCCCCCACCACGGCAAGGTGGAGACACATCGGGGGAGCTTCTGCGTTCATCCGGAGTGTTTTTCAGATGTTAATTGTGTTGTGTCTGTTTACAACAGAGCTGCTATACTTGCGCCTTTAGGCCGACACATCCGACTTCTGCTGGCATTTGTTGACCAGGTTAATCTTCCCGGGTGCTGTTTGTGAATGACTGTTGCTGTTTGTGAATGACTGTTGCTGTTTGTGAATCCCCTGGAAAACTGAGTTTGAACTCTTTTTTTTTTTTTAAAGTCCAGTGCATTAGAGTTTGAATTGCATATTTTCAACAAACATTGCTCTGTAAAAACTGAAACAATTAAAACCTTCATTGTTTGAAACAGAACAACACAAGTCAGAGTACTGAGAGTGTGACAACATACGTGTGTGAAACTTGGACATTTAACAAATTTGCTGAAAGCACATGTGCTTGTTTGAATATAAACTTTTTACAGAAGAGTTAAATTTTACAGAAGCCTAAACATTCTTCGGACTAAAAACAGATATATCCAACAAGAACTCAATACTGGATCAAATTGATTATTAAGACATTTAAAATTGAGGAAAATGAAATATTTCGGGCCTGTCTGAGGATAAATAACAGTTGTTAAAAACTATCATGGGGGAAAAGTTGTGCAGAGACACACCGCTGAATGATGATGGAGATGCATATTTACAAATTCCCTTCAAGGCAGAATTTTCTCATGATTTGTAGTCCTGGAATTCACCTGCCAATAATAACAATAGGCGGCTTACTGTTACGTTTGACCTCTGTTTTTGTGGTAGTTTTGGACATTGACATCTTCACTAGTTTAGTTTATAACACTTAATTTTAAATGTGAATAATAAATAACATGTCACTATGTTGTGTTATTATTTGTTAAGGAGTTCAGAAAGTAAACATTGTCGCTTACAAATACATATTTAGCTAGACATTTTCATTCTGTGCACATTGTGCTTTAAATAAATGCATATCAAATAATAAATAAATATAAGTATATATAAGTAATAATAGTTAAGAAATAAATGTAAAGTATATATAAGTAAATAAATGTTCACAGTTGAATGTATTACACCACAATGAGTTTTCTCATTAAGAATTAAAGTTAATTTGTCCATGAGCTACCAGAATAAATGTAACAGTTTTGGGACAGACTTTTCCCAGACCAGACTTCAAACATTCAAATTCATCTGCTAATAAAGATTTATCAACAAAAGAAACAGCTGTTTTATGAAAGTTGCATAATTATCTATCCTTTGTCAGTAGGCAATATATAATGGTTGTCTAATGGTGTAATGTGGAAGGAAATCTTCTACCTGAACTGCTAAAACTGTTGTAAATGTTAAAAATGGTACCACCCTGTTATTAGATCAGTTGACCGGTTCCCTTCCTGACTGCTTGTTCCTTTCCTAATTCAGAAAGAAGATCTTCTTCTTCTTCTTCGTTCATCCGGAGTTTTTTTTCCGGACGTGATTGCGTTGTGCCTGTTTACAGCAGAGCTGCGTTCTTGCGCTGTTAGGCCGACACATCCGACTTCTGCGGGCATTTGTTGACCGGGTTAACCTTCCCGGGGAGAAAGAAGATCAGTAGCTATGCCATTTCTTACTTCATGTAGTTACTATAAATAATCTTGAAGTGAATGCATGTTAGAATATTGGTGCAGCACTAATTACTGTTAAAACATTACCTGCCATAAATTGCTAACAGTGTCTAACTTCATTCATTTGGGCTTCTGGTTGACTGCCACTGCCATCAGCGATGAACTGTATTTTCGTGGACTGTGTGGGTGAACATCTAGGAAACATCCAGATAGGAAAATGACTGCCGATTCCATCAGAGATGAATTGGGTGTTTCGTGGGGGACTGGTATGTTGACATTCTGGCGGCGGCATTATGCACAGTGTATCTGTGTGGGCTGTTGTTTGTCGAGACTCCTGTCTTTTCCACTTTTCACATTGGGCAGTGGTGATATTCACTGGCACATGAACAGAACATAATGGGGACGACCCGTCGCTGTGAAGTTGGAACTGCGGCTAACTAACTAACTAACTAACTAAGAGGCAGCAAAGATAACTCCATGGCAGAGACTGCCATTGGGGTGTGAAGTGTGAGGTCTTCACATATTTTAGGCCATAACCATAATGAGGTGTGTTGGTCAGTTCACTTCTTAGCTACCTTTCCTTCCCAGAAATCTCTTAAAATTGTCTGGCACCCATTATTATGAGGTTTGGATGACCCCAGGGTTATACTAGTAGGGAAAATAATTATGCTACTGCTGTGGATTGAATCCAGGTCACTGTCTTGGCAGGCAAGTGCACTAAACAGTGCACCACCATAAGCAGTAACTCATCAGTAATGTTCAAATATCCCACTGCTTTGACTGTTGCCAAACTGCATCTGAAATTACAGTAAGGTTAAAAAAATTGTAAATAAATTAATTCTGCAACAGCTTGTTCTTGGACACAGTAGTTAATGAGTTAGAAGTGGAATCATACACGTAGCAATATAGACAAAGATGGAAGGACAGATAGAGATATTACAGCAAGAGCACAGTCGGCAAGAGGAGCTTTCATTGCACTAGAAAATGTGTGAAGTTTGAAGAAATTAAATCTAGTACCAAACTTAGAATAATTAACTCTAAAGACAATTTAGTGCTGGTGTATGGATCAGATACATGGAGAATGACTACAACATTTACTAACAAACTACAAACAGCTGTTAACTGGTGCCTGCACACAACAGAATGACTAAAGTGGTGTGGAGCAAATTCAAATTCCAGCTGATCAAGAGGTGAGCAAAAGACGCTGGGTAGGACAGTGGGTAGGAGAAAACTTGTTTATAGTATAACTAGTAGAAAGTCCTTTCTCTGGTCCCACACGGTGACAGAAATTGAGGTACACCTAAAAACGCTAGGATAGTGGTTCTCAACTGGTGGAGAATTTCTTCTCCTAACAAGAACCGATTACTTGACATTGTTTTTCCTTCAGTACTTAACAATTTTGTACTTCTCCCCCTTATGAAATTCGTTTTATAATGTAAGTAGAACTGCAAATCACGTTTTATGTAGACGGCCAGACTTGTTCTAGTATGTGTTATTAAATTTAGCTTCAATTTTTACGTATACTGTGTAAAAGGAAGGGGGTATCTAGAGGGAGGAAATATGAAAGAGGAGAATGACATTCTGAACATACGGTAAAGGGGTGCATGGGCCAAAAAAGACTGAGAACCACTGCACTAGGAGAAAAGAATCAGAGACCGAGATGAATAATATAGGGAGAACACCCCTCTGCTGTGTGTCCACCGTGACGAGGTAGAGGGGCTTGTGCGTCCCAATGACCCCAAGAGCTATGCCGACGGTAGCACAGCTACTGGTAGGGCCACCCATGTCGGACAGGTCAAGGGAGAGGGACCAGACAAAGAGACACACAAACCTGCTGCCTTGTAGGTAGACTGGGGACAGTCAAAGGCTAGGGAAAGCATCCCGAATAAATGCTTGTCGAAATCGGATGTACTGAGCCACAGGCTTGACAAAGCAGTGCAACGTAAAACCTGCTGCCTTGTAGGTAGACTGGGGACAGTCAAAGGCTAGGGAAAGCACCCCGAACAAATGCTTGTCGAAATCGGATGTACTGAGCCACAGGCTTGACAAAGCAGTGCAACGTAACTTAATTAATGATGTCACAAATTAAAATTAATCGTTATGGTGCTAATCCCGTGAAGTCCCATCAGGCGGTGATAGTGCCGGGCCCCCTGCCTAGAGGGGGTCCACCCATGACTACTGGTGGTCACCTTCCCCTGTGCTGTGGAGTCAAGGCACAGAGGAGTAGGTTAAGAGCTATTGACCAAACACCCCGGACACTCAACATACTACAGTGGAATGCCGAAGGAGTTTATAACAAGAAAGCCTCCCTAACACAGCGTCTTCATAAAGATAGAATAGATGTGGCATGCATTCAAGAGACACACCTCAACGCCAATCGCACATTTTCAGTCGAGGGATATCAGGCCACACGTTTCGACCGAGAAGGACACAAAGGAGGAGTTGTAATACTTACACGAAATACAATACCTTGCAGCGAAGTATCTGTGATCTCTGACAACCAAACGGAAATTATAGGTGTTGATATAATGATAAAGGACGTGAAAATAAAAATTTACAATCTGTATAGCCCGGCAGATAAGGATCTTACACTCTCAAACATGAATATAACTGACACAAATTGCATTGTTGTCGGAGACTTTAATAGCCGTTCAGAAAGATGGGGATACCCAGATACTGACAAAAGAGGAGATGAAGTGGAGGACTGGGAAATAGACTCAAATCTCCATCTACTCAACAAAGCAGATGTCACACCGAGCTTCTACTCCAGAAGATGGCTTACCACTTCTATCCAAACCGCTAGAAAAGCACATCCACAAAACAACACTAGATCACTTAGTTCGCCATAAACTGATAGTTGACAGCCAGTCAGGATTTCGGCCAAAATATTCTTGCCATACGGCACTAACAAACATGATAGAAAACTGGCATCAAAATATTAACAACAATACTCTATGTGGAGCGGTGTTTATAGACTTTAGGAAAGCATTCGATATGATAGATCATACTATTCTAATTAAAAAACTAGAAACAATGAAAGTAAGTTTTAATATAGTGACATTAATAAAATCATTCTTATTAGACAGAAAGCAAGTAGTATCACACAATAAAGTTTTATCTCAAGCCATTACCATTAATATTGGAGTACCTCAGGGGTCTATTCTTGGCCCTCTATTATTTGCCATTTATATAAATGATCTTCCATTAAATCTGTCGTCGTCCTGCGATCTATTTGCTGATGACTGCACAGTATATACAAACGCTGTTGATCGTAATGTGCTAGAATTATCCTTGCAACAGGAAATAAATAGTGTAGTTAACTGGAGTCATGCAAACCGCATGCAAATTAACATTACTAAAACAAAGTCTATGTTAATAGGAACCAGGCAAAGACTTCACACTCTAAACTCGCAGAGAACTCTTCAGCTGCACATTGGCAGCACGCCTGTAGAAAGTGTCACCGAGCACAAGACACTGGGTGTTATCATAGATCAAAATCTAACTTTTAACTCACATGTTCATGCTCTAGTTAAACAAATAGCCAAAAAAGTATACCAACTTGCCAAAATTAAAAATTTCCTTGACGAAAACACAAGAAAGATATTCTATACTTCTCATATACAAACACATATTGATTACTGCTCCACAGTCTGGGATGGATGCTCCAAATCAATAACAAAACGCCTATATTCACTCCAGAAAAGGGCAGTGCGTTTAATTAATGGTGAAAAGCTTACCGACAATGCTAACCTATATAAACGTCTCCGGTTACTGCCACTCCACAAGCGCCTACTTTTTAATAAGACCAAACTAATTCACAAAATCCTATTTCAAAATGCTCCAAGCTACCTTTGGCCATTGTTTAAATATAACGCTAGACATAGCGAACGACTAAATATACTTCATGTCCCTAAACCTAGGATAGACTTATATAAAACAAGCTTAGCATACTCTGCCGCTCAGTTGTGGAACAATCTTCCACAAGAAATCAAAGACACCACCAATCATGATACATACATTCGCAACCTGTTTGAACACTACCTTAGTACAGACTACATGCCCCCATAACAAATAACACAAAAAAGACAATAATGGTAACTTATCTCAAACGACAACTAGCCAAAAAACATTCCCTTATGTATGGCACGTTACACCCTCCTTAGGTATTTATAATGCCCATGTTAAACACTGCCTCAGTGAGTCATTTGTTACTGATTATTTTTCATGCGTTTTAATGTTCTTTTGTTGTCAAAAGTTGCTTCATAAGTGATGTTGAATGAAAGAATGTATGAGAGGAAATAGAGAAGAAGGGCAGAATGTCAGACGGGCCTGCGTGCCCAATTCTTAACCCTTTGAAAATAAAGACTTATTATTATTATTATTATTATTATTATTACTCCAGACTTAGCTTTCTGCACAGGAGACATCCTCCACAAAATCGATCGCCACGTGCTTGACCAATTAGCAGGTAGTGACCACAGACCAATCAAGCTTGTAATGAATATGGAGTATGTTCCACAGGAGCAAAAGCCTTTGCCCCGCTGGAATTACAAACGAGCAGATTGGGACAGATTTGCCATACTAACAGACAAATATTGTGAAAACATAAATACACGATATGGCAACATGAAGCAAATCGTGGAAAGGCTAAACAGAGCAATAATACAGGCGGCCACTGAGTCTATTCCAAGAGGAGCGAGGAAAAATTACAAACCATACTGGACTGAAGAACTACAAAGTTTGGAGGACAAAGTTGAAGATGCTAGGAAGACCGCAGAGAGAGAACAAACAACTGAAGCGAACATCTCTCTCAAAGCCATCTCAGCAAAATATAAAAGAACAGTAAATCAAACAACAAGAGATTGTTGGAGGAAAAAAACAGAAAACCTGAATTTTGACAGGGATGGAAACAAACTATGGAAACTAGTGAAAGCCATGAACAATGAAGGACCTAGAAACAAACAAATAACAATTAAACAAGGAAATGCCTTGCTTACAGGAAAAAAGGCTGCAAATGCACTAATGGAACACTATGCCAGTGCAAACCACATTGATATTACAACCGAACAGAAGAAAGCAATCAAAGATAAACAGGATACATCATAGAAATACAGAGACAGCAGCAGAATATATGATGGCAAATCTAACAATGGAAGAAATGGAACAGGCAATGAATACCCTAAAAAAGAAGAAGTCACCAGGAAAGGATGGAATCACAAATGAAATGCTAATAGGACTAGGCACTAAGGCAAAAAAGAAACTACTAGCAGTCCTAAATTACAGCTGGAAGAGGGGAATAGTCCCACAGGCATGGAAGGAAGCTATACTAATACCAGTCCCAAAGAAAGGAAAAGACCTGGAAGAACCAAATGGCTATCGACCTATCAGTCTACTTAGCTGTGTAGGAAAATTAATGGAACGCATTATCAATGGCAGGCTAACATGGCATCTGGAAGAAAACCAACTCTTAACACCACACCAAGCAGGATTCAGAAAGTACAGATCCACTGAAGATCAAATAACCTATATAGCTCAGGAAATAGAGGATGCCTTCCAAGAGAAAAAGCACACACTAGCGGTCTGGGTAGATTTAGAAAAAGCATTTGATAAAGTATGGAAGGAAGGACTGAAAGTAAAACTGCAAAAAATGCATGTTTGTGGGAAAATGTACAAATGGGTCAGCCACTACCTTGAGAACAGAACTGCCAGGACAAAAGTACAAGGACAAACCAGCAAAATGATGCTGTTGGAGCAAGGTGTCCCCCAAGGAGGAGTTCTTTCACCAACATTATTCCTAGCATATATAAACGACATCACGGAAAATTTTCCAGCCAGAGTACACACATCATCCTTTGCAGATGACCTAGCCATATGGACATCTGAAGAATATATTAGTACAGCTAACAGCAGAATACAGCAAGCCCTATTAGCGCTAGAGGACTGGTCAAAATCATGGCTAGTGAAGATAAGTGAGGAGAAAACAACATGCACAGTGTTCTCCCTCTCAACTAAAGCTCAGCAACCTAAGCTGGTATTGAATGGAAAAATATTGCGCCATGAAGAAAATCCAAACTATCTAGGAGTCACCTTTGATCGTCGCCTGACATGGAAAACACAGGTTGAGAAAAATCGAAAAAGAGCAAGGCAAAGAATGGCAATCATGAAAAAGCTTGCTGGTACAACGTGGGGAGCAGATGAGAAAGTTCTCAAGAAGTTATATACTGGACGGGTGAGGCCAGTACTGGAATATGGCATTGCAGCTTGGGCAACAGCAGCTAAGTCAAACTTTAACAAAATAAGTAGAGTCCAAAATCAAGGAATGCGAATCATAACTGGAAGCCTGAAGACAACGCCTATTAATGAATTAGAAAAGATCACTTGTTTACAACCAATGCAGGATAGAAGAGATAGCAGAGCCCAGCAACAAGCTGAAAAATTTAGAAGATTGACAGACCACCCTATGTATAAAAGGTTTCGTGGTTTTGGAAAGGGAAGACTGAAGCGTAGCAACTTTGTAGAAACTGCAAAACGAAAGATTAGGGCAGATCCCATACTTAACATATCAACAGTCAAACCCATTTACAATGCAGACAAGTTCCCAGCTTGGAGACAGCAGCAACTGCCTGAGATGATAGAAAACATTCCTGGTATTGAGAAAAAGAACACTCAGCATGAAACTGAAAGAAGAGAAATAACCCTAAACTACATAAAAGAACATTACCCAAGCAGCAATTGGACCCATGCATATACAGATGGATCAGCCAAAAATTCAGTAGAGAATGGAGGAGGAGGAATTCTCCTAAATTTAAAAAATGGAGTGAAAAAAACACATTCAGTGGCAACTGGAAAGTTTTCAAGTAACTTCAAAGCGGAGGTAGAGGCTCTGAAAACTGCAGCAGAAATGCTCTTGATGGAGGAAACTAAAGAGACGCAAATAGCTATCTTCACAGATGCAAAGTCAGCTGTCTCAATACTGAAGAGCAATAACAGCACAGAAATAGCTGACCTAAGAGCAGCACTCCATGGTCTATGCCAGAAATCCAAAAAAGTTGTAATACAGTGGATCCCATCACATTGCAGTATACCTGGAAATGAAGAGGCTGACAGACTGGCAAAAGAGGGCGGACGACTACCACAGCCTGACATAGACATAACCTATAATGAGGCAAAGAGGTTGATAAAAGGCACTTATAGAACCAAATGGGAATTAGAGCATCCAGGCCACCAGAAGGATGATGCATATTACAAACTCGACCGAAGAGAACAAGTAGCAATCTTCAGACTCCGCACAGGACATAACAGGCTGAAATACCACTTGTTCAACAAACTAAAGATAGGAGATACAGATGAATGTAATTGTGGAACTGGTAAAATGACAGCTAAACATTTGCTGCAAGAGTGCCCAATATATGCAGAACAGAGAAAGATATTTTGGCCCACACCTGCTTCATTCGAGGACAAGCTCTATGGAGATATCAACAAGCTCAAGTCGACTGCAGCTTACTTTAATTGTATTCAGGTTGACATTTAAATGTACATGAAGAAGTATTTAGACTGCCACACTTCATACCACAGGCATGTCGGTTACACAAGCCTCCCAGAGGCATGAAATGGAATATTGCTTGGATAGCAAATCCATTACGTGGAAAGTCCGAATCGAAAGCTCACTGTGTGGGCTTCTTAAAAGGTGGAAAAAGTGTCCTAGTGGCACAAAATGGAATATTGCTCGGATAGCAAATCCATTACGTGGAAAGTCCGAATCGAAAGCTCACTGTGTGGGCTTCATAAAAGGTGGAAAAAGTGTCCTAGTGGCACAAAATGGAATATTGCTCGGATAGCAAATCCATTATGTGGAAAGTCCGAATCGAAAGCTCACTGTGTGGATGTCATCTGCAAACTGCATTCTTCTGGCTTCTGGAAGAACAGCCTATGATGAACGGAAGGCCCAATATACGGAAGTGAGGCTAAGCAGCCATGTGCAGGACGTGACGATTCCTTGGGTGAGCCCAGTACCAGAGCGCTGTGTGATGGCTCTGCAATTATGGAAGCCTCCTTGGATGGCGGGGAATGCCCATGGTCTGCCCCTGCCTTCCCTTGAGGGCTGACCAGGATGCCTTTGGCTGTTCTATATGGGCCAGCTAGGATGGGAGATAACACCACAACAGTGAGAGTCTAACGTCCTAAGAAACCCCCGGGAAGGTTAACCCGGTCAACAAATGCCCGCAGAAGTCGGATGTGTCGGCCTAACGGCGCAAGAACGCAGCTCTGCTGTAAACAGGCACAACGCAATCACGTCCGAAAAAAAACTCCGGATGAACGAAGAGAAGATATAGGGAGAACATGGAGTAAGCTGCAGATGA
>JACEFZ010007365.1:0-12967 GCA_014155875.1 Cepaea nemoralis
TTTCGGGGCCTAATCGCTGGAAAAAATATTTGGGAGGCGGTGGTTGGTGATCCAGCATCCAAAAAACATTCTGGTGGATCCCCCCAGAGAAAGTGAACGTTATGGAAGTTTTTTCCCGGGGAAATCCAATCTCGATAGGGTAGAGGTTCGAGTTCAGACATCTTTGTCTAGTGAGTTCGACAGGGTCGACCATCTTAAGTGGGGGCTATGTCAAACGGCTACAGATCGTCAATCTCTGCATAATAGCCCTTTAAAGGGGGTGCGAGGCGTTGGTCCCCCCTTAAATAGATATCAAGTAATAGGGGATTTCCCTAAAACGTAGTGCGGGCGGAGCTATTCTAGTTATTTAAAACAATCTAGAATGTTCCCTCAAGTGCGTACGTGGGAAATACTCTAAGTTCACGAGTGCTTCAGGCAGCACGGGTTGTGGAACTTTCGTGACTCTGGTTTTCTTCATGAAAATGAAAGTCACGCTCAATCGTGCCGTAGCCTTTTCCCACCTACTACTCTACTTCTGTTACATAAGGCGTTTTAGACATAAATGTGAACATCTGGGTCTCAGGTATACTCGCATCCTATAATGGAACTGCGCCAGCGTAAAACAACGTGTCCCTATTCTCGAAAACCTGGTTTACAGGAACGACATTGTAGCACTCCAGAAGACGTGACTGAGTGATCTGATACTCAAAATAGGCGGCTTCAAATGTTTCTACAACAGGCGAATCAGGGAATGGCGATTCTCATTCGCGACAGTATGGTTGCTTCAGAGCTAGACATGTCCAGCTGGGACAATGACGACATACAAATACAGGCAGTCAGAGTTCAATCCGGTTTACCATTCGTGTTGGTTAATGTTTATGCCCGTAACGGTGTGGATTCCAGAAGTGAGTGCTTAAGTGACATATTAAGTCATGAAAAAATGTCATTTTCTGTGGCGATTTCAACGCTAAAGGAAGATCATGGGGAAACATTTCCTCCGACACACGAGGGAGGGGCTCGAGACTGCACTTGAAACCATTGACCTGGTTTGTATCAACAGTGGCTGTGTCACCAGAACAGAAAGCCGCCCAGGTAATCAGGACAGTGCTATTGATCTGGCGCTAGTTTCTCCTGCACTTACTACAGTGTGTAGATGGGGTGTTCTAGGGTACCTGGGGAGCGACCACCACCCTTTTCAGCATATTTTCGGAGAAAGGGAGAACCAGGCAGCACAATCAACGGTCAAGACTTTCCAATATGACGGTACAGGGCAAGATGTGGTGAGTAAAAAGGCGGACAAGCGCAGAAATTTTTGGGCAGGAAAATAAAAGCTGGAGCAGCCACCCTGATGGAATTTTGAGGAGGGGAAGGCTGTATGGATAAGCGTAGTGCTGTAAGGAAATGACAAAACGCCAAGAAGAACAGAGTTCAAATCCAGCATGCACATAGAAAGAGAGATGCACACAAAATAAGCAATTTCAAAAAACTGGTTTAAAGGGTGTTTAAAAGTGAAAAATGGGCAAGTATGTCAAAGTGTAAGCACAGAAAAACACTAAAATTTTCTGGCGACTACATAAAAGCATGGGTGGGGTAGTCAAGAATAAGAGCATTTCTGACTTCCAAGGTGTTGATCTCATCTGGCAGAGGACTGAAGAGAACTAGGGCAAAGCCCTCTTCGAATGCTATCTAGAGAGCAGAGCAACCAACAGACAAAGGGGCCGAATCTTGCCAAGGAGGTCACCTCAGACAGGTGTAAACTCAGAACATTTCGATTGAAGACACAGTGCAGTGAAAGAAATAAAGGCTGTGCTTCGCGATCAAAAAACAGCGCTCCAGGGTCAGATGGCAAAATAGACGACATCAATAGTGTAACCGACACGAGCTAGAGAATAGCAACTTACAACAACAGTATAGGGATGCTAGCATAAAGGAGGAGTGGTTAGACAGCTATCTGATTCCCTTGCCGAAACCAGGCAAAGACCACACAAAAAGTCAGGGATATCGAGTAATAACCATGCAGAATACAATAGGTAAACTGCTGGAGAAGTTAATTGCCAGAAAAATATCAAGCTAGCTAGAGAGGCAAGGTGCTTTCTCACCAACCCTGGGAGGGCACCGTCCCAAAAGATAAACCTGGACCAATGCAGCAGTTTTTGCCCATGATGTTTGTGAAGGTTTTCACTCAAGCATTGAAACCTTTGCTGCAGCGATTGATCTGGAGGACGCGTACAACAGAGTACCATTGGATGTTCTAATTCTTCAGCTTCTTGAACTCAAAATAAGTCCGTTCCTCCTTATTTGGATCGCTGCAGCCCTCTGCCAACAGAAACTAGTTTTTATATGTGGCAGTTGGACGTCGGAACCAACAACAATATATCCTGGCCTACCACAGGGATCACCATTATCTCCGGTGCTGTTCAACGACTATACTGTGAGAATCACCAGCGAGCAGATCACTGGACCGGGGAAGACATGTCATATGCCGACGATGTTTTAGTGTATCGTCAGGGTAAGGATAGAGATCCGGTTGCTGTGGAACTACAAACCGAACTCAAACACATAAGTACTTGGTGTGCTGAAGCTGGGGCAATGGTCAACACTACAAAGGCAACAGTTACATGGTTCTCTTTGAATAATCATATGGTCACGACGCCTACACCAACTGTTATAATCTGTGTTCAGAGACTGTGGAAAGAACGCAGGCAATGAATTACCTGGGGATACGTTTTGATCGAAGCCTTGCTTATAATGAGCACATAGATCAGGTGATAACAAAGGCTAAGCGGGGTATGGCTACGATACGGGTGATAGCGGCAGCAAACTGTGAGCAGCGCCATCTAAGCCTCCTATACGAGGGGCTGGTCATGTCTGTTTTTGAGTATGCGATGGCGATCCTGACTCTCAGCCGTAAGGAGATAGAAAGGGTGGAAAGGAAACAAAACAAAGTTGTGCGCATTATTCTTGGATGTATAAGAGATATAGCTTGCAGGGCTATGCGCAACCTTTTGATTTTCCAACCATTGAAGACAGACTACAAATTTGCAGAGCACGTGCCTACCTCAGAGTCAACGCAAACACACAACATCCACTGCATATTGAAATTAGGAAGGTGAAGGGCAGCAGGTTAAAAAGAGGAAGGTCTTAGATCGGTCAAGCGGAAGACATTCTTCAACAGGTGTGTTCACTTGAGGACTTAGAACCTGGCGAGGAGTGGGTACAAGTGACAACAGATTTCTGTACGTCTTTTTCTGTTTGCATTCAGCTAGACAGAAAATGCAGACAAGAAAATCCGGCTACTGTGGAGGCGGAAGTACAAGCGTTGATTTTCGAGAATTCGTTAGACGGTTATGCTGTCATATACACAAATGGGTCGGTCGTCCGACATGTGAGAAGCTCTTGGGCCTTTATGGCGCGGACCGGAGGGAGAATTGTGAAGTAGTACTCTGGTTCTTTTGTTAAGACCACAAATAGCCTGACTATGGAAGTCATGGCAGTAAGTAAAGCAATAACATGGCTCGAGACACAGACATTCATTACGGCATGCGTCCTTAGCGACTCAATGAACATGCTCAAGAGGATTGAGACGGGATGGATCTGAAGAGAATGGTTGCTGTCTCTAGAGCGGTCACGGCTGCAAAGATTAGTTTCATCTTCGTGCCAGGGCATGAGGGAGTACAAGGAAATGAGCGGGCTGACAAGCTCGCAGGTATGGCTAATGTGAAGAGCGGACGCGCCATAATACAGACTGACATTCTGAATGCACTACGAGAAGTAAGACTTTTGCGAGAACCAAGTGATGACTGCGAATCTACAACTATGGTCAGACTGCGAGAACAGCAAATTAAAACAGGTGTGGCTAAACAAGAACACTACGCAGGAAGCCAAAGAAGATTGATTGATTGATTGATTGACTGATTGATTGATCGATTGATTGATTGATTGATTGATTTAGGAATTAGGAACCGACATCACAGCATTCGGGGCATTCCCATAAGCGCCCCGTCCCCATCCTCAGCAGCCAGCGAAGAGTTCCAACACGAATAGTATCAGTAGCAATCTGATTATTTGTCCGTCTCGCCTTTCCTCTTCGCGTCGAGCGTTCGCCCTTCGCTGTCTCATTCTTGCCAGACCATGGTGATCCATTAGCTCATCCGAGGTGTACACGTGCTCCCACAAGGCCGCAACCACGCCTGCCTTGTCATGCATCAATACTCCACCAAGTTTTGCAGAGCCAGCCAATCTGTCCGCCTGTTCATTCCCCAGCACACCGGCATGCCCCGGAGAAAAGATCCAGGCGATGCTTGCCACCCGTGACCTCCGAAGCGAAGCAAGCCACTCTGCCTGAAGCTTGCCTGTCCTCACCTTCCTCAGCATGCTTTCTGAGTCAGTTACAATCACGATGTGTGTGTGTATCGTATTCTCCATCCAGCGGAAAGCTGCACTGACCGCCTCCACCTCCATTCTTAAGCTAGATGTTGTGGTATCATATGCCAGGTTCTCCTGCACCAAACGTCGACCATTAGCTTTTGCTAAGAACCCCCAGGCACTTCTCCTACCTCTCAACACCGACCCATCTGTGTAGATAATCACATCACCCGAGCGAGCATTATCCTGAATTAGTTGCTGGATTTCCACTTCCGTGGCCCCTGCTGGCCACTCCCTGCACTCCCGGCTCAATGTGATTATAACTCTGCACAAGTCTGACTGCTCCGCTGGCACTCTGACCCACTCCTCTCCTCGCCTAATGTTCTCCAAGATGCACACCTGTCTGATCGTATCCTCCGCCTGAGCCATCCATGATTTCCCTCTTATCAGTCTCTGACCCTTAGCTGCGTCCAGCGCCTCATGCAACGGGTGATCTGTGGCTGCAGCTACTCTGAGGTATGCCTTCGTCTGCATCACCTTGAGCCTACCATGCAACAGTCGGCAAACCAAGGATGTAACGCATACACACTACACTGGCGTGTCTCTGGTGCATCCCAGAAAGACCCGCATAGCTTCGTTCTGTATGCGCTCTAATTTCACCAGCTGACTCTTTGAGACAGTGAGCAGTCCTAGTCCATAATCAATCACTGAGAGGATCAAGTGCTGGTATAGTGTGAAAAGCATTCTCTGCTCTGTGTCCATTGCAGCCATAGTTTTAAGTGCATTGAGTCCCTTTTGAGACCTTGTCACAACCGTCTCCACATGGTCCTTGAAGGACAGGCTCCTGTCAAATGTGATTCCCAGATACTTCAGTTTGTTCTCTCTGTTGATGCTTCTACCATCTATCGCGAGGCTTGGGACATCAGCTCTCACAATCCTGTTGTCCAGAGAGCACCACAAAACAGCCGCCTTTTCCGGGTGGATGACAGCACTCATTTCAGTGCACCAGTCAATCACTTTGTCTACTGTCGCCTGTAGCTCCTGGGCTGTTTGCTTCCCTATCTCTCCCCTGCCTATATGCAAGAATATCATCTGCAAATGTTAGTATCCTTCCAATCCCTGGTGCTTCTAGGTTTGCAATCTTGCTCAGTATACACGTTAAAGAGCACCGGTGAGATTGCAGATCCCTGTGGCAGTCCCGGGGTTAAAATATGTGGCTCTGAGGTCCATGCACCCAGACGGAGAGCATCCCGACGAGAGTGCAGGACGGCTGCTATCCAGTTCACCAACCAGGGATTGACCCCCTTCTCCATCAGTGCGGTCATCAAAATGTCATATCGAACTCTATTGTATGCATTCTCGAGATCAAGCGATGCCGCCATCGTTTCCTGTCTACCCTGGAACCCCTCATAAACGTCAACGGCAAAAGTGGCTGCATTTGACCAGGTATCTTTTCCTGGCCTGTAGCTCCCCAGGCCTCCTGGAAGAAGCTTCCCCCTTTCCAAAAACTCTTGCAGCTTGACAGCGACTATCTTCTCTAGAACCTTCCCAAATGTATTTTGAAGGGTGATGATCCTAAAGCTGCTAAGCTTTGAATGATCCTTGAATGGTTTTGGCAGAGGGATTGAGATAGCTGTGCACTTAATCCTGCGATATTGATGCTGTCCTACAGCTCTGGTTAAAGCAGTCGGTCATCTACTTCAGGTCTGCATCGCTCAAAGTCTTCATGTGGCCATACCTAACCCCATCGGGCCCTGGGGCCGTGTCTTTTGCCTTTTTCAAAATATATTTAACATCTTCAACCCGTATGATGTCTTCATAATGCATATTCTTCATGGTGCCTGATAATTCCTCTCTAACTGCATCCCTGGTGTCCGCATCATTATGATTGGTCTGCTCTAAATATCTCTGGAGAAACGCCTCCCTTTTCTCTTAGTCTGTTGTCACGCGCACACCATGATCTCTATAAATTGTTCCCACTGTCGTAGGCCGATCTTTTCTTTGCATTTGTCTGTGCAGTTTCCAGAATATTCGCAGTGTTTCATCATCTCCAATCTCTTTCATGAAACATTCCCATTTTGCGTTTTTGGCCTCTGCAGCACCGCGCTTGAAGACCTCCACCTTGTCTTTCTTGACATTTTCCGCTGTGTCCACTTCCTCTCGTGAGCTTCGAGGTGTCTGTCGCACTTTCCTTAGCTGCTTCACTGCAGCTCTCTTTGCTTTCCAAGCATGGTCTACTTCTGGGGGGCTGCAAAACAGGAGTTTTAACAGTCATGTTGCAAGCACCCTGTCTGAAGCGTCCAAGAAGGCTGTCGGACCACTCATACCGGAAGGTCTTGCGCGCACTCCCAGCCTTAACTTTCCTGGATTTAGAGATCAGGACTTAGCAATGCATGTGATCACTCCCATGGTAATTCAAAACAGTCCACTTTACATAAAGGGCTGATGACTGGGAGACAAGTGCCAAATCAATAGTTGTGTCTGCATCGCCAGGCCTCATTGTCATTCTAGTCGACCTACCATCATTTATGCAGACCACATCGGAGTCCACCATGGCATCCGCAAGGGTGATTCCCTATCTGTTTTCTCCACTACTGTCCCAGTCTCTGCTCCTCGCATTGAAGTCTCCACATATGAGTAGCCTATCACCTGGTAATTCCTTCAATTCCTTAAGCCAGTCCCATGTTCCTTTCTGACTAAACAGTCCACTGTGGCATATACATTTATGATGTTCCAACTTAAGCCACCAATCTCCATTTGTATACCATGGACCTCTCTTGCACTGTGATTCCACTGGCTCAAGTCACTCCCATGGTAATTCAAAACAGTCCACTTTACATAAAGGGCTGATGACTGGGAGACAAGTGCCAAATCAATAGTTGTGTCTGCATCGCCAGGCCTCATTGTCATTCTAGTCGACCTACCATCATTTATGCAGACCACATCTGAGTCCACCATGGCATCCGCAAGGGTGATTCCCTATCGGTTTTCTCCAATACTGTCCCAGTCTCTGCTCCTCGCATTGAAGTCTCCACATATGAGTAGCCTATCACCTGGTAATTCCTTCAATTCCTTAAGCCAGTCCCATGTTCCTTTCTGACAAAACAGTCCACTGTGGCATATACATTTATGATGTTCCAACTTAAGCCACCAATCTCCATTTGTATACCATGGACCTCTCTTGCACTGTGATTCCACTGGCTCAAGTCACTCCCATGGTAATTCAAAACAGTCCACTTTACATAAAGGGCTGATGACTGGGAGACAAGTGCCAAATCAATAGTTGTGTCTGCATCGCCAGGCCTCATTGTCATTCTAGTCGACCTACCATCATTTATGCAGACCACATCGGAGTCCACCATGGCATCCGCAAGGGTGATTCCCTATCGGTTTTCTCCACTACTGTCCCAGTCTCTGCTCCTCGCATTGAAGTCTCCACATATGAGTAGCCTATCACCTGGTAATTCCTTCAATTCCTTAAGCCAGTCCCATGTTCCTTTCTGACAAAACAGTCCACTGTGGCATATACATTTATGATGTTCCAACTTAAGCCACCAATCTCCATTTGTATACCATGGACCTCTCTTGCACTGTGATTCCACTGGCTCAAGTCAAGTACCACACGCTTCACTCCTTCCTTTACCTGCAGTCCTTGCCTATGTCTCTTATGCCCAGTAGGGTTTATATAACTGGCGTACCCAGGGCAATGGTATTTGTCCGTATTTAGCTCCTGGAGCATGAGGACATCAAACTCATATATTAGCCTCTCCAATACAGGATCTCACTGCCTAGCACTACGAAAATTCCAGTATCCCACTCTTACATGGTTGAAACCTAGTCTCTCCACATTTCATCTTGTTCTCCTGGGGCCTGTCGTCCTATTTCTATGCCTTCTTCTCACACCATTTCCTCGTCTTCTCCTCCTGACTTTCTCATCACTAGCCTCTGAAAGATATGTCAAGCGTAGAGCACGTGCTCCGTAGCTCCGGCGACTATTCCCGTGTTTAATTAATTCCATAAGCACAATTTTGATATTACAGGATATAACCGGTTGCCCTAGCATTGTCTGCTTGCTAGGGAAGAGGCAGGGGATGTCCCGCAGGAGTCCATACGCTTGGTGCCGCCCCGCACGCCTGCCAGACGTCCAACGTTCACGACCAGTTTACCCATGGCCATCCAGTTCCTCAGCACGCTGGTCCATCTTGAACTTAGGGGTTTATATTTGGAGTTTTCCATTTCCTAGATGGACTGCTGTTCACAGCTAACGGGTTCCAACTACCCGGGAGATGGGTTAGAGCGCCCCTGACTCGCTTGGAAGGCAAGTCTCCGAGCATATGGGGTATTTTCTAAGAAACTCAGATCCCACCCTGAGATCGCGCCTTGCCCTCTGTGCCCACCGCCAGTTGGTCCGCGGCTACGTATTGGGTATTCGCAGCTAACCTCTATATCTAGAGGCCGTTCCACGATCCGCCAGCTGTGGACGCGTTGGGTTTAGGATGGTCGCCCCAGTTTAACTCAGAGAAGAGTGATAAACCAGCACAGAACTGGTGTCGTTAGCCGCTTCCGCTGCGGGATTTGCTGAGGAGGGGATGCGAGCACTTGTGGACTGAATGGTTCGATGTGCAATGAAGATGATCTGTCGACTAACTAACTAACTAACTAACTAACTAACTAACTTACAGGCACCATTTGGTTCTCGCAAACGACTTCTCGTAGAGCATTCAGTATATCAGCCTGGTCCATGGCTCTTCCGCCCTCTACAGTAGCCTTATCTGCAAGCCTGTCAGCTTGCTCATGTCCATGTACACTCGATTGCCATCGCATGAAAATGAAACTAATCTTTGTCAGCCGAGACCGCTCCAGAGACAACACACACTATCTTCTGACCCACCGCATCTCTATCTTCCCAAACTTACCCATTTAGTCACCCATATCCTATATAGTGTCCTTGAGTTTATACAAACTATGAGGCTAGTATCAAATACCTAGCAACTACAAGACGTGAAAAAGGCTGCTTTACGGTATTCATTCTTTTTTTGTTTATTATTATACGTATTTCAGTTGGTTCACAATTATAATTTTTATTTAAAAAACATTATATACAATGCTACACACACACACACACACACACACACACACCACACACACACACACACACACACACACACACACACACACACACACACACACACACACACACAACACACAATAAAATTATTATAAAAAATAATTTCTCAATCTAAAGTTCTCCTAACCATCAAAACGTTTCTGCTCACTCCATCAGTCCATGATCCAGAAGTCGGATAAAAGCGTTATAATGAAACACCGATCAGACTTCATCTTTACTTATTGTCAGAGTCCTCGGGACAGTACAAATAGGGCATATTCCATAGACAGGACATGGGATGGGAAGACGAGACATGGGACAGTAGACAGCACAGTACATCCATGAAGGGGACATGACAGTGCGACTCCAGACTGGACTACGTGATACGACAGTCAGCAACGGACGGACTAACCCCAGGTCAAGGACGATAGAGAGTCCCATTGCCAAGACGTAATTACCTACTACGGGGATCCACTAACTACACGAGGGGGATACCACGTGATAGGTGACCAAAGACGACAGATTTGGGGAGACGAGACTGGACTGCTCAAGGGAATGGACGTGTTTTACTGGGTGCTGTGAAAGTGAACTGTTAAGCTAATATGGTTGTTTGCGAGCGCTACGAGATATATGTATGAACAGAGTGTGCGCTAGCCGGGTGAGCTCATGAGATAGTAGTTCAGTGGACGAGTGCGCTGTTCGATAATATGATGAATTCGGATGTATAAATTGTGATATTGTATTCGCGATATGAAACTTATATTCATTCGTACATAATGTCGCGAGTTCGATCAAAAGCAGCTGTGCTTCGTACGAGGAATCTCCATAGTACGTGAGTACGTCATTAGGGAGTAGGGAGTTCCCCAGTTATTTATAACTCTGAGGAAGTCGACTGATTTGCATAACTTAGAATGATCGACAAGCTGGAAGTTTCGAGACAGAAAGGTCGAAACGGGCACTAGTTTCATCCCGTGAGTGAACTAGACTTGTTCACTAGTCGGGAGAAAGCGTGATTCACACTGTGAGTGAAGTGATTCGTGCGGCATGACTTTTCCGGGCTTGGAGAGTACTCCTCGCAACCGGAACAAAGCATTTGGCGATCAATTCGATCTTATTTCTCCCCGGGAGCAGAGCTCCAGAAATTACAGCTATTATTGGCAAGTATGAGGCTTGTGAGCCACAGACAGTAACTCCGGTTGAGGGGTAATTGGTTCATGGTTCAGGTGTTGCCTGTGTTGTGCAGGAATTCTACAATGAAGCGATGTTGTATAGAAATTCTACAATGAACCTGTGTGGTATATGAATTCTACCATGATCCTGTTTGGGAGATGAATTCTACAATGAAGGTGTGGTATATGAATGCTACAGTGAACCTGTGTTGTGATATGAATTCTTCAATGAAGCTGAGATTCCAATGGGAGAATTTGAGAATTTGCTCACTCCAGAGGACAATCCAAGGTGGGGTAAGGTCATAGCGCTGGGAGCACTTCAGCTTGAACATCATTGTTGAACGCCGCCGAAACATATACAACATACCATTCTACTACTAATCTATCTATCTTCCAACTCAGTCTCACAGACATTTGTGATGTGATGTCCTTAGGTAGCACACTTAATCAGTAATTGATTTATTGCTTGTTACAGTCACACACAAACATCCAACCACATCTCGTATAACCATGTCAGCTAGGGGGTTGACTTGTCCAAGGTTCATGCAACAGCGCGTGAGTTAAGACTGGAAGGTAAGGAGCTGAAGTCCTATGTTCTAGAGGGAGAAAGAGACTCTCGTCAGGAAGAGCGGGATAGGAGAAAAGCAGAGTTAGAACTTGAGGCTAGTAAAGTAGCATTAGAAGAAAAGAGGATAGAAGCAGCTCGTGAGGAGAAACGACTAGAGATGGAAGCGTACCGGGAAAAACGAGAACATGAATATCGGATGAAGCAGCTTGAAACGAAAGCCCGAGTTACTGGTGAAACGGATTGAGCTTTTGGAGGAGTGGCACCTCCAGACTCAGCATCAGCCAGCAGACATGAGTATCACTCTATGAAGTGGTCGTTTCCTCCTTAGGAACCAGACAAAGAACGGGTAGACCAGTTCTTAGAAAAATATGAAGCGATGACGGCTATGGGTTTAGAGAAAGGTAAGTGGAATTTGAAACTTTCACGGGGACTTCGCGGGGTAGCTTACGAAACGTATGTACAACTACCTCCGGGAATGCAGAATGAATACCCGCCATTGAAAGCTGCACTCTTGAAAAGATTCGAGGTAACCGCGCACTTGTACCGACGGAAGTTCAGAATTTCCTAGCGGGAATCTGGTAAACTGTTTACAGCCTACAGTGTAAGGTTAAACTCATGCTTCTTGAAGTGGATGGCTTTTGTCGGATTCAAAGAGGAGTTTGTCAGTTTGCGTGAGTTGACGGTTGTTGATCAGATCCGAATGCAGATGTCTAAACCTTTGCGTAACTTCTTAGGTTAGAATGGTGCTGAAAGATTAGATATCGTTAACAAGTTAGCTGAACGATGTGTTGAGGTATATGGTGAGACTGGTAACAGTAGTCAATCATATCCTAGATCGAAAGATAAGGGTCATGGTACGAAAGGTAAGGTTAAGGGTTCTAACGAACCAACACAACAGGCAAACACTATAGAGGTAAACTCTAACAAGAAACCCGGTAAGAATAGGCCACCTGGCTCTCCAAAGAGGAAGTGAAGGGCAAAGTGATGCAAGTTCTGTAAGTCCAGCACAAATAATACGGTTGAGTGTAAGAGTAAACCCAAGGATTTACACTTTGCTTGTCTTGCGGCTAGTCTTGATGGACCTAGCAGGACAATGAAGGCGGGTGAACAGAACCATGAACCAGAAAGACCCCAGTGGTGGAGATGGTCGATGTGAACGGGCATAAGGTGAAGTGTCTCTATGACACTGGACTGCAATATCAGGCGGCTATTGCAGCACACCTGGTCCGCTCCGAGCAGCTCACCGGCGAGACAAGGGAAAACCAGCCAGCCATTAAGAGTGTAGCAGCTTTATTTTGCCCGATTGCTCAAGTAGAGATTCGGTGTAAGTACGTTACAGGGACCACACAGGCAGCTGTAGTACCAGATCCTATCTACCCTTTGATCTTAGGACATAAGCATGTACATTTTGGTGAGCCCAAGCACCCTAGCATAATTAAGTCTAGGCAGGCCAGGTCTGAAAAGGGAAATGGACAAAATAAGGTAGTATTCCCTAACTCTCAGCCGGACATGAATGTAGCTCAGAGCAAGGATATATGGTGTGCTTTCTCGGGGAATTTGCCCCCCGTAAAACCCCCTAACCAGGGTCGTTTACTCTGTAAACCGTCACTGTCCATAGGGCCCGAACAGATAAAAGCAGTTGGAAAATGTGTAGTCCCCGGGACCCCGGTCCAAACTGCTGCGAAAGTACATCACTCCTTTAACCCGGGCAAATGAGGGTGGGTTTTTTTTTGGGGGGGCAACTGGGGGAAGGGCTTTCCTTTTCAACCTCCCCCTTTA
>JACEFZ010007366.1:0-32307 GCA_014155875.1 Cepaea nemoralis
CCCCCCCCCCCCCCCCCACCCCCCCCCCCCCCCCCCCCCCCCCCCCCCCCCGTTTCGCTTTTCCTACCTAAAAATTTGGCCCGTGCCACCCTTCACCATATTTTCAGAACTTCATCCCCCCCCCCCCCTTTCGTATTTCCTACATAAAAATCCCGCCCCTGCCCCTACACAGTATACGTAATAATGAAAGCTAAATTTAATAGTACATACTAAAACAAGTCTAGACGTCCACATAAAACATGATTTGTGGGTCTACTTACTTTATAAATTGAATTCTAGAAGGGTGAGACGTACAGAACTGTAAAGTATGAAGGGAATAACAAGATCAAGTAATCGGTTCTTGTATTAAGGCGATCTTGAAATAATCTTAATCCCCCCCCCCCCCTGGAAACCCTAAAATTCCCCCCTGGGGGGAGGGGGAGGGGGAATTACCCACCGGTTGAGAGCCACTGGGCTAGAGTCTTACCTGGTGACCCGGTGTTCATAAGTTCATAAAATGTTGGCTTTTCGTCCTTGGCTTGGGGCCGTTAATTACACATACCTCTGAAGTCGGAGTGGGTTCGCCTGATGGCTGGGCACACTGTTAACAGAGAAAGCTAATCCACACGCAAAATCCAGTCCAGCACTACTAGAATTAATGTGTGTGGACTACGCTTGAGTTCAAAGCAAGCCAGCCTTAAAAAAAAACATGATACAAGGAAATGTAATGGGAAGTAAAGGCTGTCTGCGTGATGTTAACCACATCACGGTTCGTAAACTCGATATCCATTTGGCGCGAGCACCGTAAATCATAGAACCCAAGAATACAACCCTTTGCATCTACTTATTTTCACTTATCTGTTCATAATAATGTCTTTATTGACTGCCACAAATTTCATCGGTGGCTTTGTGGCCAATTTCGCTACAAAACTCGTCGCAGACGATTTGGGAGCAGGCCGTCTTGTGTTGATCTCGATAGTATGAGCGTCGGTCGTCCAGAAAATAATTTCAAACTACTGAAAGTAAATATTGCCTTGTAAATAACGAACAGCCGAAAAAAATAATACTGGGATTGTTTGCGCCGTCCTGTGAAGGACATGCAACTGCCTTTTAACTGCATCGCGTATGTTAGCAATACCAGGCGCCTCCTCCAACTACCGATTTCATTGTTTATTTATTTTCAGAGGGTGGGGTGTAATACATTAATTAATTTCAATGCCCTCTGCATATTGAAATACACAGTTTAAGCCCCAGAGCTTATACTGCAGTCGTGTTTTTATTTTAATTTTTATTTTTTTATTCTTAAGTATACAAGCTATAACATGCAATCAATTCGAACAGAGTCATGAAATGGAAACGGCGTTAAATCTTGTTTCGGCTCATCATGACTTAATTTCTTTATGAAAAGTTCGTTATTTCTTTGTTTTAATTTTTTTTTTATTTTATCGTGAGTGTGTATTAATTGTTTGTAGCCGATGTCGAAATTTCAAGAGATCCTCGAACGTTTTAATCACACTGTTAAAGACAACAATCTATTTTTTATTTGTCTTTTCTTCATGTCTGGCAGATTGCATGTCTTTCTTAACTGCAGGATTATAATTTTACATCAATCTTTTAATCTAATGATTAAGAGCTGTTTAATTGAGACAGAAATGGCGGAGTTTCTTTTCTTTACCCAACAGTTCGAACAATACATTTTTTGGCTGCAGTTTTAACGTGTTGTACGTCAGCAGATTTGGGGCACGGAGAATAGGAGGACATAAAAGGGGCATGCTTCAAAGTGGGGATAAAGAAGGTGTCAAACAGGGGCATGTCTTTATTGAGGCAGGTATACAGAACAGGTAAAGACACTTCAGTTGCATAATTGATCTTGGAGCTAACGGTGATCAAGCACCCCTCTGGTGTCTTTCATTAACTTTACAGTGAGAGCTCCAGAAAGGAAGCGTTCGCGCTGTCGTTACTTGACACGTGCAGGGATGTTTGTGTGCTATCTCTGAGACATTTGTCGGAGAGCATGTTTATCTATGTCGTATTTGTTCGTGTTGTTTCCTGTATGCTATTTCGTTTGCTCATTTCCCTTGTTTATACATTGTTGCTTTATAGGGGTGAGAGGAGGGGAGTTAAAAAAAAAGAAAAAAAAGGGGGGGGGGGGCAGGTGGGTGGGGTGGGAGGGGTGGGGGATTGTGAATAATTGAACTGGGGATAGAATATAAAGATGACACCGCGTAAAAGAAGGACGATGTTTTTGGAGTCATTTCAATTTCTTTCAGTATAAAACATGTAAAAACAATTAAAATGGCTTAAAACATTATATATATATATATCTATATATATATAGATATATATATATATATATATATATATATATATATATATATATATATATATATATGATATCTATATATATATATTAGATATTAGAGAGAGGAGAGAGAGAGAGAGAGAGAGAGAGAGAGAGAGAGAGAGAGAGGAGAGAGAGAGAGAAGAGCGAGAGAGAGAGAGAGAGAGGAGTGAGCGATTGGAACAGCGAAATAGTGAAATAGATAGAGATAGAGAGAGTGACAGAGAGAGATACGGAGATAGATTGATAAAGATAGAGTGACAGAGGGGTAAACAGAGAAAGACAGAAAGAGGCACAGAGAGACTGGAGTGACAGTGAGTGACAGAGATAGCGAAGGAGAGTGACACACACACACACACACACACACACACATACATACACACACACACACACAGAGGGAGGGAGAGAGATCATCATAAGAAAATAGAATGCACAAATTAAAAGACGAAGAAGTAAAAAAAAAAAATTAAAACAAACAGTCTAGAGACATAGGCGCTAGCTGAACAGTGGCAACTAAACAAACAACTAAACAAACAAAGCAACCAAGGCTAAACAAAAACTGACCGCCAAGACACACCCTCCATGGAGAACGAACTCCACGGAAAGAGGTACATAGACTATCACTACAAATCCAGACAACAATGATAGGAATATTTGACAATGGAAGAATAGAAAATTGTACAACGCAGAAAGACACGCCACTGTCAGCTTCCTTGACGAAGAATATTCACGTGATCTCTGGATCTGAGTTTACACTGATGGGTCAGCACAACATTCTCTTCGAAATGGAGGAGAAGGAGTGTACATAGAATACCTACATAATACTATGAACACGGCCAGAGTACCAACAGGAAAGTACTGCCGTTACTATGATGCGGAAATCCAGGCACTCAAGATAGCAACTGAGACATGACTAAATGCCAGCCATGGTACGCAACCTGTGGTGCTATTGACGGATGCAAAATCAGTACTCAAGGCGCGCTCGTGTCTGGGAAATTGCCAGTACTACATACACTACTTTCTGAACTTGGCAGCCTGCGTAAGGTCACCATACAATGGATACCATCTCACCTGTGGAATACCTGGGAACTAAAGCCTGATCTATTAGCTAAGGAATTAGCAATATAAGAACAACCTGATGTGCCATTTACTTACCACCAAAATAAAAGAATGATCAGATCAGTCAGAAAGCCACCAAAACCTTATAAACACGACTACCCCGTTATGGACAGATCAGAACAAATCATTTTCTGCGCCTCAAAACAGGACACAATAGATTACGCAACTACATGCATACAAAATTCAAGATTGTTGAACCAACCACGTGCACATGTGGATTGGCGTCGCAGACAGCAGAGCACATGCTCCAAGACTGCCCAAATTACAACATGTCTAGGCAAACCTTCTGGCTAAGAGAAAAAACAGTGGAAGATAAACTATATGGACCACTGAGTGAACTAAAACAGACAGTTAAATTCATACAAGAGACAACATTGCATTTATAGACAAAATTCAAGCGAAGAAGTAGTGAAGAGGAGAAGATAAAGCCTCCAAAACTAAAACAAACAAACAAATTACCCAGACAGTACTTGCCATCACCATCAAGTGTCCTGCCAACTGGAGTCCATGTTAATTTCTCTCGACACATCTCGTCCCTGAGTGTTCTGGATCAACTCTACTGATGATAATCCTGCATGCCATCGTCTCGGTTCATCCAACATCTCTTCTCTCGGTCCGCTTTTGTCTCTTCTCCTCCTGATCTTTCCAGTGGTCACGATGTTTCCCAATGTCTCTCTTCTCATTATATGATGAAAGAAAGCTGTTTGATTCTTTCTTATGGTTGTATATACTGTTCTATTTTTATTAGCCACTAGCAGGCAATCGTTTTTAGTTACTCTGGCAGTCCAAGGTCTTCGTAACATTCGTCCCACGAACCACATTTCCGCAGTACTACCATCTGCAAATAGACAAAAAGTCTGAAGGTAATTTGTTTAAAAGCACTCAACTACATACAGTGCAGACCTGATAAGGCGAACTCACCCAAGAAATAGTTCTTCTTATAAAAAAAACTTCACGTATAAGAAACACGAGACAAAGAAGAAGAATTACCGGGGATAAAGAAATTGTTCTTGCCAACATAAATTCGACACATCCGAGTTCGCCTTAAGCAGTAAAATATGCAATTTATATATAACGTATATCAAATCTCCGTGGCGAAGTGGTCAATCCGTCTGCCACGCGCTACGAATGTTGTAGGTTATAGATATGTATAGATTACGCTTGAGTTAAAAGCCAGCTAATGAAAACAACCACCACCCACCACAACACCAACAACATCAGCAACAACACCTTGTATCTGTAATTACTTTAGATTAAACTTACCTTTCGCTAAACATAAATACCCCAAGATTTAATATTATTGACCATGCATGTCTTATGTATTCACTCTCCACAACCTATAGCAATCTCCTCCACTACCATGTTTACAGACACACGCTTGAGCCATCAATAAGCTCCCATTAACATCAGCAAATTATTTACTGATCATATCCACCACAAAGTCAACGTTGTCAGAGCACAATAAAGCTGCCATACATTCTTCTTATCTGTCAACCGTTATCTGTCAACCCTTATCTGTCAACTCTTA
Organism: Cepaea nemoralis; assembly: GCA_014155875.1. Taxonomy (NCBI): domain Eukaryota; kingdom Metazoa; phylum Mollusca; class Gastropoda; order Stylommatophora; family Helicidae; genus Cepaea; species Cepaea nemoralis. Next base: position 4,968 of record JACEFZ010007366.1, read on the forward strand.
TCTGTCAACCCTTATCACTCACTGGACCATAGGGCCTCAACCAACTCATCAAAAGCCGTAGTAACTTTCGCTATCACACGCAGCTTCTTCAATTTCTTCCGCATCTCTATCTCTAATTTTATTCTATTCTTATGTCTTCCCCTGTTTCGTTTGTCCTGTTGATTCTACTCTCAGGTTTTCTCAATCTTTGTCCTATCCAGCATCAGTGTCATTTCCTCCCGTCTTGGTTCACTGGTATTTGCTAAGATCTCTCCTTGAGCTCCACATTGGTAATTCTGTCATACCTTTACAAAACCAATTTAGCCCTTCTGTTAATTCATCTTTAATGAATATTGCAAAACTGATTTTAAGCAGTGATGTCTACAGTTTATAAACATATTTTTTTGGGGGTCAAACAGTAAAATCTATATGAAAACCAATGACCAAGTCCTACAAGAAACAAATGAAAACCGTAAACTGATTAGAGAAAGTAGACGTAGACAGTCACATATTTTTGGCCACATTATGAGAAGAAATAAATTGAGAACTTGGTGACAACTGGCGATATCGAGGGGAAGAGAACATGAGGAAGGCAGAGATAAATACCTGGATGGTTTGGCCACTTGGTAATGTCGAGACAAAAATACTGAGCTAATCCACGGCTGTAACCAAAACCCAAGTAGGTTATCATCTGCCAACACTACCCCAATCTTGCTCGACCCGACGGTGGCCGCTAGAAATTGCGAAGTATGACAGCCCACGCTTATCTGCGTGACACAAAAGGATGAAAATCAATATTACAAAATTGCTATTAAACAGGGATGTCAACAGTCTATTGTGATGTTGTTCAAACAGTAACAGGCAATATTACAAATGTATCTACTTCTGTGTCTATATTTGTGACTGAGGAGTTTTACAACCCAGTTTTACAATACCCCAAAGTACCGGACTAAGGGTTCGAAATCTGCAGCGGCCCAAATAAAAGCGGATAGCTTTGCGTTGACTTCGGTGGTAAAAAACGTCAACTGTTCAGAAAGGAATGACAAACTACTGAACTAAATGTGGCTAGTAAATCAAAGTTAATAAATTATGGGGTTGATTGTTTTTTGCATATCCTTTACAGGACATCACTGACAGCATCAGCATCTTTCAGCTGATTGTTGATTTCTTGGCAAGATTACGCTCAGTAGTTTGCCATTGCTTTCTGGTGTGCTGATGCAGAGATAGCGTGTCCAGCCCCTACACTGGTCAGTTGGACTAAAATGTTGACTTCTCGTTCTTGACTTGGGGATGTAAGTTACAAGTACCTCAGAAGTCGGAGTGGATTCTCCTGATTGCGAGGGACCCAAGTAACAGAGAAAGTTAATCCACACGCAACAATAAATCCAGTGCACTAAAATTAGTATCAGGTGTATTGATTACGCTTGAGTTCAAAGCCACTAACGAAAACAACAACAACAACAACAACAACAACAACAACAACAACAACAACAACAACAAAACCTTTACAAAACCAAGTAACAACAACAACAACAACAACAACGCAGTGGTTTAATTTGTGACAATTCATCAGTTCTTATTTACCCTGACTCTACCTCAATCTGCTTCCGGGTGGGAATGACAGATAATAGTGGGAATGACAGAGTGTGGATCAGTGATGCGTCCTTTACAGCTCCATACTCTCATAACTCAATGGCGCGACTCGAACCGCTTTCAATTCTCGTGGGCTCACGTCAACCACGAGAGTATTCGGGGTTATGTAGAAAGCTGCTAACTCCTCGACCAGGTTGACCGGCATGGGGTTGATTGCAACCCCCTGTAAAACGTATGTGACTAACTATAACTACTTCAGTCTAAGTAGCGCGTGAAATATCGGACAGAACTGGCATGCAAATGAGAATAAGATAGGACCTATAATCTCCCCTTACCTGTTCAACGTCTGTGCAGACAATGATGAGGCCAGCGACACTGTTGATCCATTCATAACACGTGACCACCCACTTTCAGGACTCAGATATGCAGATGACACTGTCCTCATTCACATAGTGCTAACGATTTTTTTTTTCCTGTCATATCCTTTTTACAGGGCATCGCTGTCAACACCAGCATTTTACTGCTGTTGTTGATTGTCTTGGCTAGTTTACGTTCAGTAGTCTGCCATTGCTTTCTGAACGACCGGTTCTCTTACCAATTCGTTAAAACCCAGCGCAACACGGTCTGCTGCCAAATCGCTCGCAGTTGTATTTCGAACGCGGGTAAGCGGGATTACCAACCGCCTCCATAACACCTTCGCCACGGAGTCCGGCAGCTAACGAATTAGAAGCGTTTATTATGTTTTTAAAACAACAAATTGAAGATCAGAATCCTTTCCCAAATTTATAAAGAAAACAATAATGTCCACAGACATACAGAAGTACACATCAACCAAAAATCACAGTCAACAACGAAGAGATTTAACATATCAGAAACATTGAATATCCATTAAATCCATAATCACGAACAACGGGAACAGATAAAATGAAAGTAAAAAGTAAAATAGACATACAAAGCAATACAGAGGTTACACAGTATTAAGAGCCAATGGCACGACACCAGAAGACAAGTTAGAGTAATAATTTTAAGAACATGCATCTTTCAAAAAGGATTTAAAAGACAAGAGTGTCGACTTCATTTCGCCGAGGTTTATTCCATATGGCTGGGTCTCTTTCCGTACGGCGATCTGCCGAAAGAGTCGCATAAAGCACCAACTCCGTAGCTCCGCCATTAGTACATCAAGATTCTTACAGCGAGTTCGACCCATCAGCCACGCTGACTTCCAAGCCGTTTGGCGTTGATTAACATTTGTGTCCACAACCGTCTGTCTCGCGTACTGCAAATAATTTCTCATACCGATAATCCTCCATATCTACAAGCACTTGGAATCAACGAATGGCAAGAGAAGGTCAACCAGAGAGACGAATGGAGCGGTTGTTTTGCGCAAAGAACTTCAATGCTCGGAACGCTGAAAAAGAAGAAGAAGAGAAGAAGAAAAAGAAGAAAGAAGAAGAAGAAAGAAAAAAAGGGAAGAAGAAGAAGATAATCCTCCATGCCATGATGCCAAACTGTCCGGCATCTTCTCTCTCGGCCTGCCCTTGTCTCTCCTCCCCTCCATCTGTCTCGTTGTCAACCCGGTGAAATCCTTCACAGTGAAACATGGCATCCTGAGCTGCAACACCAGGCCATTGTGTTATTGCACTGAATGATTTAGTGTGCTTGGTGCCAGACCCTGTGTTACTGTGACATCGAGCAGTCTGTGTGCAAGTCTGCTTTCCAGGATTGATTTCATTCTGTTGTCGGTTTTTATTATTTTAGTTCATCATCATCATCATCATCATCATCATCATCAAAAGGTGCCTTACCACCTGGCTTTGGCGTGCGTGTCCTTCCACAGATCTCGGTCCTTGGTGATCTCGATCCACTCTGCTATTGATAATATTCCTCCATGCCACCATCCAGTATCATTTCTTTTGTTTTTCTTTGCCTCTTTGCCCGCTATATTTTCAGTTGTCACAATAGTCCCCAATATCTCTCTGTTCATCACGTGACAAAGAACGATGTTTGACTCTTCCACAAAGATGTATATATAATGTTCCATTTTCATTAGCCTCTACCAGGCAATTATTGTCTAAGGTATTCGCAACATTCGTCTCAAGAAAGAGTGAGTGAATGAGTGAGTGAATGAGTGAGTGAGTGAGTGAGTGAGTGAGTGAGTGAGTGAGTGAGTGAGTGAGTGAGTCAGTGAGTCAGTGAGTCAGTGAGTGAGTGAGTGAGTCAGTCAGTCAGTCAGTCAATCAGTCAGTCAGTCAGTCAGCCAGTGAGTGAGTGAGTGAGTGAGTCAGTCAGTCAGTCAGTCAGTCAGTGAGTCAGTGAGTGAGTGACTGAGGTAGAGAGTGTGTGAGTGAGTGAGTGAACGAGCGAGCGACCGAGCCACTCAGTCAGTCAGTCAATCAGTGAGTGAGTGAGTGAGTGAGTGAGTGAGTGAGTGAGTGAGTGAGCGAGCGAGCGAGCGAGTGAGCAAGTGAGTGAGTGACTGATGCGTGAGTGATGAGTGAGTGAGTGAGTGAGTGAGCGAGCGAGCGAGCGAGTGAGCAAGTGAGTGAGTGACTGATGCGTGAGTGATGAGTGAGTGATGTGGTTAGTGAGTGAGTGAGTGAGTGAGTGAGTGAGTGAGTGAGTGAGTGAAGGATGAGTCTCCGTGGTGGATTTAGTTACGCCGCCTGCCGTGCGATTCTATTCCAGGCCACATCGTTCGGGTCTCGAGTGTAATTTTCTCGGAGACTCCCGGCGGAGGACGTCTGGAGCTGCTGGGTTCCTGCTTTGTGCGACGATTTCTGCGGGCCGTCCGGCGGAAAGAGACCGAGCCATATGGGGCGCAATGAAGTGGATCCTCTTGATTTTTAACCCACACTGTGGTTCCAGGAACCACAACTCCGTTGCTTCCAAGCTCTTCCTTATTTGTTCATTTTATTTATGTTATTAACTCTATAGAACGCAAAGACAAGGACCCGTATCGCCACCTAGAGTCCTATAGGAAAATGGTAGTAAAGCAGCCGGCTTCCACATCACCCGCGGCTGACTCAGAATCCGGTGTGAAGGGGTTGTGAAACTGCGTTCACTACCGCTAAGCTTCAGATGCCGTCTAAAGAAAAGTCACCGACCTTCGTACACGACCCTGGCCAATTGGGTATATGGTGCTAAACTCTCATGTTTATAGACGAAAGGATGTTCTGTGGGTGATGTGGTCATATCACGCCGGCCGCCTTTTCTTTCCAGTATATTTTCCGGTGTCCATTTTAAGGTTGGATTAACTCATGAACACATGTCAGTTAAACAAAAATTTGTCTGGAACGGGATTCGAAACCATGACCACCGCGATGGCGGGAGAGCATGCTAGCCGATGCACGACCGAGGTTTCCAAGAGGTTGTGTCCTCCTACATGTGGATCAGTGATACAGAGATGCTGATACACCGGCAGAGACTTCTAAAAGATTGTGTCCTACATGTGGATCAGTGACACAGAGATGCTGACACACCGACAGAGACGTCCATGAAGTTTTGTCGTCTTAAATGTGGATCAGTGATCCAGAGATGCTGATACACCGACAGAGAGGTGCCTGCCACCCCTGGAGGGAGCTAATAGACAGGCATTGGTAGTGGGAATGACAGACAGACAGGTGAGGGGGGGGGGGGGCGGCGGCAGTGGGCATGACAGACAGACATACACGCAGGGAAGCAGTGGGAATGTCAGGCAGCCAGACAGACGGATGGATAGACAGACGGACAGGCAGGCAGGCGGACAGACTGACGGATAGGCAAGGGGCAGTGTGAATGACAGACAGGCAGGCAGGCAGGCAGAAAGACAGACACACAGACGGATAGAAAGAGGGACAGACATACAGATGGTCAGACGGACAGACAGACAAACAGACAGATGGAAGGACAGACAGACAGTCAGGGGTAGTGGGAATGACAGATAGACAGGCAGGCGGACAGACAGACAGGCAGGAGAGCATTGTGAATGACAGACAGGCCAACATACAGACAGGGAGGCATTGGGAATGACAGATAGACCAGCAGACAGACATGGGGGCATTGGAAATGACAGACAAACAGACAGAGAGACAGACAGGGGGCAGTTGGAATGACAGACAGACAGACAGACAATGGATAGACAGACAGAGAGACAGAAATACAGACAGATAGACAGACATACAGACAGATAGACAGAAGGACAGACTGAGATACGGACAGACGAATAGACGGAAAGACGGATAGACAGTCAGACAGGCAGGGCTTTGTGGGAATGACAGACAGACAAGCAGGGGACAGTGGGATGGTAGACAGACAGACAGACAGACAGACAGACAGACAGACGCTCCGCCTCTCTGTATCATAGCACGGCACGGCCCTGGGTTGACCGAGGCCACTCATTCTCCTGATGTGCGTCTCGTGTCTGGCCGTGTCACTTACTCCAAAGTCTCTCATTCTAGCCAGGCAAACGGAAGGACGAACAGACGTATAGACGGCTGGGAAGACAGATAGGGCTTAGGTAGATATAGAGAAATGGATGGATAGACGGATCGATAGATGGTTGGATGGAACGAACGAACGAACTTTATCTTCAAATGGTTATAAATTGGGCACGCAGGCCCACTTATACTCGGCAATTTCAATCATCCATCTTTCTCGTTCATCAATTGTGCATGTTACATTCACATAGGATAAGTCAGGTCTTAATCGGATATGACTGAGCAACCGTATGACAGTAGACGGACTACCTGCTTTCTGTTAGCGCCGATTGTTGGGCGATGCTCACTAAACCCGACACCCCACATTGTGCTAAAGGTTTCGGGCTGAGGAGTGCAATTGGGAGAGTACAAGCCTTACCCTAGTGCGAGGAAATGCAACGTAAAGACTAAATGTCCTGGCAGGGCGTGGTCGGCAACTGGTCTAGGATGGAAGCTCCGACAGGCTGACAGTTAGAACATTGCTTTGCTGATCCGGCAGCTTATGCAGCTTGTCTTGTTCCAGACGTATTGTTTTTACCTTTCCTCCCATGTTATGAGACAGGCAGGCAGGCAGACACACGTACACACGCACGTTCACAAACACATACATACAATCCTGCATTGATACTTGAATCAATGGATAGACGCACAAGAATAAGCTGTAATATTATAGGCGCAATTGTTCACAACTGTTCCATTGACTGATTTCAATACAATCTCAGACGAGGACAAAACATCTACCTACAGTTCTACACGAGAGCTGGTGAGAGCCGTTCAAGGTCCCTTGTGGGCGGTCTCTGCCGTGTTGACGACTGGCGGTAAACAAAGAAGGACGCCGGCAGGTGAGCAGATAATCTTACCTATGTGCGAATTACAACACCGTCCCGCATTTTCGGCCGCCGGCCTAAAACAGGAAACTGATTCCTGCTATCGTGTCCCCCCACATAGTAGTCCAACCTTAGGACCGACAGACATGCTGAGATTTGTTTAATGATGTAAACGTTTCTCCGGAATTAATTTGACATTCATCTGTGGGGGACAAAGGATGTAATGAATAAAAATTAATATCGGCGTCGAAGAAAACATTACACCGGTGAGATGTTTTCGTGGCCGATATATTTTTTTGTTGGCGCTTTCGCTCGTGTTGACGTCGAGTGCTGTCTTCGCGCGTGCAACTTTATACTGGTGAGTGCACTGAGTTGAGTTTCGCTTGGGGGGTGGGGGTGGGGGGGGGGGCTTTATCCTTTTCGGTTCCCCCCCCCCCCCCCCCCCCCCCCGCCGCCATCTGACGAACCCTCTCGGTGACCTGAGATTACACGACCATGTGGTTACAAAACTTAAGATGGAAAATCAGCCATGAGTGCATGTAAATTAGCGTGGTAGACAGCAGATCACATTCTCCAAGACTGACCTGAACACGACATGTCTAGACTTAGACAACTCTCTTGACTTAGAGAAACGGCAGTGGAACAAATATTTTCTGGATCACTGGGGCGAACTAAAAGAGACATTGCAGTTTACACAAGTGACAACACTGCAACAGGCACTTAAGCAAATGAAAGAAGAAGAAGTAAAAGCTACCCATGACGCAATAGACGCATAGCAAATGCTGATCGCAGACGAATAAGAAGAAATACCACATTGGGATTCGAACCTAGTCATTCAAATTTAAAGGCAGAGGCAACTCCTGAAAGCCATACCGAATACGTTAAAAGTATAAAGAGCACGTGGCTTAAAACCCGCAGTTTTCCCTTGGGAAATCGATGCCATTGAAAAAAAAAAAAAAAGTACAGCAGTTTAATTCTGGCCTTTGATTCTTTTATCATCTGTGAGCGGAGCTTTCAGGCTTTGAACTCCCTTGCTATCTCACAGTGGTCACCTTCACACACGCTACGATTCACTGCGTATTGGCCACAGTCGTTCAATCGCCTTTCGTGTTCGGTCAAGCGGGTCCGCCATTTAGGATGGCGGTATCTCCCACACTCCCGATGAGGTCATTCACCGGAAGTGATCTGAATCTAGTCATAATTTGAATTTATGAGCAGTGGAAAAAAAAAGTAAACGAAACAATACATTATAAACGAAACAATACATTATAAACGAGTCAAGGCATAGTTAGAGGGTGAGTGTTGCAGTAGATAACTGATGCTGATCTCCCAAAGAGGTAATTAACAGAGCCATCTGGATGTGTATTTCACGTGCGTAATGACACATTAACAAATGACAAGAGCAGTTTTCACAGCATTTGTGAGAATCAAAGGAAGTTAAACTTAGCAACATACGTGGAATGTTTAACTCCAGAGTTAACTTGGTACCAGGGTATGGGTCACAGACATGTAAAACAAATAAAACAACTATTAATAAACTACAAGCATTCACTAACTGGGGTCTTAGCAGAATAGTTGGAATAAAATGTGATGACGGAATCACCAATGTAGAGCTCATGGAGAAAACTAAATAAATCCCAGTGATCTAAGAAGAGATGAAAAGGCGCAGGATAGGATACACACTGAGAAAACCTGAGGACAATATAACTAGACACTCTCTTATCTGGAACCCACAAAGCAAACGAAATAGCGGGATATCTAAAGTTGTTACAGACATAGATGAATAGTGTTGGGAGGTTATAGGGGAAGCTGGTGGAGATATCAAACGATAGATCTGCTTGGCATGGTTTGGTTGACGGTCTGTGCCCAGCTGGTGGATGAAGGGAATAAAGAAGAGGAATGAGACATTGACCAATATATAACCAAGCTTAAGATCACTGGAATTATTAACACATGAACTCTAATCGGGTAGCGGGGTAGGGGTATCCCCTATGAAAGGAGAAGTACGGCGCCTCTTTCCCTCCGCTAGCCTACGGGATACCCTTGGGCAAGGTAGAGTACCCGTTTAACCCCCCCCCCCCGATAAGGGTTACGGGAAGCCATGGGTGCAGGTGGTGGATGAAGATGTAGAGCAGCCGACAGATAGTTGTAGGTTATGGTCTCCACCTTCACGACGGTAGGCAGAGGATCTCTTTTTTGAGGAGACAATGGCTATGGTCACTGACCAGTATAGTCACTACTAGGAAGGAAAGCAATGGCAAACTACCTTCCTTACAGATGCCAAGAAAATCATGTTATGTGGACTCATCGATAATCAGAGAAACGGCGTGATCCACGACTCTGGTGATCGAGTGAGATGGCAGAACATGACCGCCCACGCTTACCGGCATGGCACATGATGGATGGATGGAACTCTAATCAGAACAACTACAACAGTTGGTGCTATCGAATGCACAATAGGTGGCCTTGTACACCTGCAACTCAGTCTCCTTCTGTTGGTGGTTAGAACCGCGTATTAGTATCATTTGTAGTGTCATCTCCGTGATTTATATGTTGTTGTGTTGTCTTGTGTTTCTTTGCTGATGAAAGATTGTCACCTCATCCTTTTCAGTATGCATCCAACTAGACAGGAAATGCAGACAAGAAAATTCAGCTGCTGTGAAGGCGGAAGTACAGGCTCTGAACTTCGAAAATTCGTTAGAGGATGATGATGTCATTTACAAGGATGGGTCGGTCGTCCGAGGGGTGAGAAGTTCATGGGGCTTTACGGCTCAGGCCGGAGAGAAATGTGTGAAAGAAGAGTGTGGCGCTTTTGCTTCGACCACAAGCAGCCTGACTATGAAAGTCATGGCAGTAAGCAAAGCAATAACATGGCTCGAGACACAGACATTCAATCTGGCATGTGTCCTTAGTGACTCAGTGAGTATACTCAGGATGATAGAGATGGGGTGGGTCCGAAAAGAGTGGCTGCTGTCTTTGGAGCGGTCGAGGCTGGCAAAGGTTAGTTTCATCTTCGTGCCAGGGCATGCGGGTGTACAAGGGAATGAACAGGCTGACAGGCTTGCAGGTAAAGCTACTGTGGAAGGCGGACGAGCCATGGACCAGGCAGACTTTCTGAATGCTCTACATGAAGTAAGTCGTTTACGAGAACCAGGCGATGACTGGGAATCTGGGGTGGGTCCGAAAAGAGTGGCTGCTGTCTTTGGAGCGGTCGAGGCTGGCAAAGGTTAATTTCATCTTCGTGCCAGGGCATGCGGGTGTACAAGGGAATGAACAGGCTGACGGGCTTGCAGGTAAAGCTACTGTGGAAGGCGGACGAGCCATGGACCAGGCAGACATTCTGAATGCTCTACAAGAAGTAAGTCGTTTACGAGAACCAGGCGATGGCTGGGAATCTACAACCATGGTCAGGCTGCGAGTACAGCAAGTTAAAAGAGGCGTGGCCAAACAAGAACACTACGCAGGAAGCCAAAGAAGATTAATAAACCAACACAGAACTGGCGTCGTTAGCCGCTACACGCTGCGGGATTTACTGAGGAGGGGATCCGAGCACTTATGGACTGAATGGTTCAATGTGCAATGAGGATGATCTGTCGACTAACTAACTAACTAACTAACTAACTAACTAACTAACTAACTAACTAACTAACTAACTAACTAACTAACTAACTAACTAACTAACTAACTAACCAACCAACTAACTAACTAACTAACGAACCAACCAACTAACCAACTAACTAACCAACCAACCAACCAACCAACTAACTAACTAATTAACTAACTAACTAGAATGTCCCCACAACGTCAATTTTGTTTCCGTACCTGTGTTTTGTATAGCTGCTCTACAGGGGCGTCACTAGGGGGGTGCGGGGGGGGTGCGGGCCGCACCGGGTGACACCATCAAGGGGTGACACCAAAATTAAAAAATTGCAAATTTGACAAAGCAGACATAGCAAAATAACAAAAATTTAACATTGTCCGAGTTTGTCGAAGTTCTTTATTTATGTTTTACCTGAAGTATTGAAGTTATATTGTTCAATTTGTTTTCTTTCTTATGTCCTTATTAACTTTTTGACTTATTTTACAAACATTACTATATGCGATTATATATGGTACAGGAACACTCGGAAGAAGACCATGGTGAAAGTCTAGAGGGGTGACACCAAGAGTTTACCGCACTGGGTGACACCAACCCCAGTGACGCCACTGCTGCTCTATACTTGTTGTTTTTATATTATATGACAGTTTAACCAGTTTTATTAATTCGGAAAAAAATATGCAAACAACAAAAGAGTACTGTGTCACACATTCAGGTCGACATCTGCTGATTGGAGACTAGGAATCTGTGGGTTTTCCCGGAGCACATGATATGGCCAGGGGCAGAGTTGGATACGATGTATGATGTTTCCTCACTTATGCGAAAAATGTAAGGCAGGGGACATTATCCTGACGACACTGTTTTAAGAGATTCCATCATCATCATTCTCATCATCACTATCATTCTCATCATCATAATTAGTATCATCATCAATATCACCATCATAATCATTATCATCCTTATTATTATATGTATCATCATCATCATCATCATCATCATCGTCATCATTATTATTATTATCATTATCATCAATATCATCATCATCACTATTATTATCATATTAATTATCCCCATAATCATGATCATCATAATTATCATCATCATTATCATCATAATCACCATCATCATTATCATCATCATAACCATCATCATTATCATCAAGAATTTCAGCCATTGAGCAATTTTCGGATATGCCGAACGATTAAATGTGTCCCGATTGTATAATTTGGTCTTCTGAAGGCGAACTTTTTTCAAATACCTGGACATTTGAACAACTTTTCGGTTATTTTCGGAAATTGCGCGCTTCTTCGGTGTTAGAAATTGAGTTATTTCCCCTCCTAAAATGGCTGGAAAGTTAAAATCCTTACCTTTGAAAAGAAAGATAGAGCTTTTACAAGAAGTGGAAAGTAGTGGCAACAAGAAAATGGAAATAGCAAAGAAATTCGACATTTCCAAATCAAAGCTTTCAGGAATCCTAAAAAAAAGTAAGTTAGTTAGTTAGTCTTTCCTCTTGAGCCTAAGGCGGCGCATAGGGCAGAAGTCCTGTCTCTCCATGCTTGGCGGTTCGCTGCTACCTGTTGTAGATCTTGGATATTTACTTGGCCATTGAATGAGCCTTCTCTAATGATGGTTCTACGCAGGGTCTCTCTTGGTCTTCCCCGTTTTCTTTTCCCTACTGGTGACCATATGAGGGCTTGGTAGGGGAGTCTTGACTTGTCCATTCTGAGTACATGGCCGATGTAGTTCCAACGGCGTCTTCTTATGAAATTGGATACTGTATCTTGCTTAGTCTCTTGTCTTATTTGCGAATTGGTTCTGAAGTCTGTCCAGTGGATGTTTAGAAGTCTTCTAAGACATTTGTTCTCAAAATTGTCTAATTTTTTATCTAAAGCTACCGTTGATTTCCAACTTTCACATCCATACGTTAACACTGGAATCACACAAGAGTTGAAGATTTTAAGTTTTGTGTGTTTACTGAGTGTCTTTGACTTCCAGATGTTTGACAGTTTATTGAAGGCACTAGATGCCAGTGCGATTCTAGATGATATTTCTGGTGTTGAGTCCCCTGTAGATGTCATTTTGCTTCCTAGGTATGTAAAGCTGTTGACTTTTTCAAGAACGTAGCTGTTCAATTTGGTGTCATCTGAACTGTTGGTAAGATCAATAGTCTTTGTTTTTGTGGTGTTAATTTGGAGACCAATTTGCCCTGAAACATTTTGGAGGTGGTTTATTTTCTCTTGGGCATCCGGGTGTGTTGAACTCAAAATCACTATGTCGTCGGCAAAGTCCAGGTCTTCTAGAATTTTGTCAACCCAATGGATACCCATATTTGTGTTGTTTGTGCATTTGCGCATGACCCAGTCGATAGCTATTCCAAAAAGCATCGGTGATAAGACACAACCCTGTTTCACTCCTGTTTCGACTGAGAACCAGTCAGAGTTGCCTGTTTCTGTTTTTACGCAGCAACGTGTTTCTTTGTAGAAAGATTTTATGACGTTGGTATATTTGGTAGGAAAACCATAGATGTTAAGTAGATTCCAAAGTGAAGGACGGTGGATACTGTCGAAGGCTTTTTGAAAGTCGACAAAGTTGGTGATTAATTTCGACTGGAATTCTACGGAAAAAAAGTAAGTATATGTACATAAATATGTTTTATGGTGGACAAGTTGATTCTCACAGAATGAAGAACCGAAAAGCGCAGTGTGTTGTGGTTGACACGGCACTCTTAAAATGGTCCACCATGGTGAGATCAGCAAATGTTCATGCAAATGGACCTATATTTACTGCAAAGTCAGAAGATTAACTTCTGCAAGGTTGGACTGGTTGGAAATGTAGCTTTGGCTGGTTGAGTCGTTTAAAGTCGTTTACTTACAAAGCTTTGTGTGGTGAAAGGCATTCTGTTAATGAAACGACTACCGAGGAGTCATGGACGGAGGAGGTGCTAAAAGCAGCCATGAGTAAGTATAATTCCGCTGATGTGTTAAATGCTGATGAATCTCAATTGTTTTGGAGATTGCTGCCCGACAGGACTTTTTCCTTCAGAAATGAAAAGTGTCATAGGGTGAAAGCATCGCAAATAAAGAATTAACAATTATGTTTACAAATATAGATATTTCAGAAGCATAGGCATTTCATTAAAGTAAATCCTCGGTTTCCGTTGACGTCGGTAATCGTCGGTTTCCGTGTACGCCGATTTTTTTCCGCGAAAAATGTGTCTCGGTTTTCGTCGATTGCTTTGGATTTCGTCGGCGTGCCCACATGACCTCGCTGCTATTTTTGCTAAAACAAAGGCACCCGCGCATTCTTATGCTTTGTTTTTCGTTGTGCGGGCATCATTTGCTAATAATAAAATACGAGAACGGCATTAAGATTGCTACAATCGGCCGCATGTACGGGAAGACGCCATTCACGATAAGTTCCATTGTGAGAAAAAATGAAGCAATAAAGGAGCCTAATGTAGTGAAAGGCATGAATGTGCTAACGAAACAGAGATCGCAAACAACTGAAGATGTCGAATAGCTATTATTAATTTAGTTAAATCAAAACCAGTTAGATGGCGATTCTGTTTCGGAGGCAATCATATGTGAAAAGGTCAGACAGTTGTATGGCGATCTCATTTAGAAAATGCTTGGACGAGTGCTAGTGTACTTAGTGATTTTAAGGCCAGCAGAAGATGGTTTGAAAAATACAAGAGGCGCCCTGGCATACCGTGTTACCAGGCACGGCGAAGGTGCAAGTTCAGACATGTCTGGGGCCACAAAAAAAAAAAGTTTTAAACACTATATTTATTCTCTATAAAATGCGTTTTTTTGGTATGTATTTTGGAGTTTCTAGAACGAATTAATTGCATTTGCATTGATTCATATGAAAATGCCGATGGCGTTATGGACGCAGTTCGTAATTCCGCTTACCCGCGTTCGAAACACAGCTGCAGACTATTTGACAGAGAACCGTCTTGCGTTGTTTTTTTTTTTTACGAAATGGGATAGGTGCGGGTCGTTCAGAAAGCAATGGCAAACTACTGAACGTAAATTTGCCAAGAGATCACAACAACAAAAAATGCTGGTGTTGACTGCGACGTCCTGTAAAGAATATGCAACCAACTAACATATGAAAATAATCGCCTCGGTCTTCGTCGGTTTCCGATTTCGCCGAGGTTTTACTGTACTTGTAATCGGGGAATTAAAAAATACACTCTGTTTTAAAGGACTGAACAAATTATGTTTTGCTTATGCAGCTAATTCAAAAGCTAGAACGACATCAGACAAATTTCAGCAAGTGGCTACATGCATTTGATCATTCTACGGAACGTCAACATCGCAAAGTTATTGTGGTGCTTGACAGCTGTTCAGTCCACCTCAATGTTCAAAATCTAAAAGCAACGGAACTTTTATTTTTACCACCAAACGCGACATCCAAACTTCAACCTTGTGACCAAGATATTGTTCAAAATCTGAAAGTTCATTATAGGTCAGCAATGTTGTCCAAACTTGTATATCACATTGATGCAGACTTGGTTGCTGGAGACTTCAAGATAACCCTTCCGGGAACTATTGTTATGTTGAAATCTGCATGGGGTAAAGTGTTGCCTGTGACTATTGTAAACTATTTACAAACACCAGACTTTAAAGTTGAAGATGATACAGATGTTGAAAATACGGTTGTATCACATACGTGTAATGGCAGTATTATAATTGAAACTTCTGTGTAACCTTTGCTTCAATGACTATAACAGGAACTGAACATTTCAGCAGAAGATTTTATCAACATTGACAATGATATTGTTACCACATGTAGTGCTAGACTTTCTAGTGCTGCAATGTAGGGATGTGTATGCCAACAGTTTCATCTTCTGTCCTTTTCGGTCCTGGTCTAGATGGAGATATTGATGATGATGAATGTGGGTTAGCGGTACAATATATTTCGCGGTTGGAAGTTTCAAACTGCATGGATAAAACTAACATGTATATAATCCAGGCTGGATGCCAAGATGATTTAATTTATTGTAACGTGCGTAGTTTTACGCCAAAGTGGAGTGGATGCACGAGTTAAGACTCTAATAGAACAATCGATGTTACAGGGGTCAGATAAGAGGTATGCGGATGTAGGGCCAGAGAGGTGGAATAAGGAATCGCAAGACAATGGTTTAGTCTCAAACACACGATTGTTATATCACGGAGATGTCAGTCTGAGCCACCAGTGGACAGAGAGGAACGTACTGGAGAGAGAATAGACAAAGGAATATCCAGAAATGTAATGTCGGGGGAGGTTGAAATTGGGTTCAAGTGTGAAATAGTTGTTCATGGGGGGTCCCTAAGAGACTGAATATAGAGTGAAGGAACCGATGGGTCGAGGCATTCAACAGCAGTCAGTCTGGGGCTAAGTGAGGGAGACTTAGCCAGGCAGTTGAGTTAGTTCTGGGGCTGAGTTAGGAAAACTTAGCCAGGAGGGTTGAGTTTGTGGGCTACGTTAAGGAAACCAGCCAGTTACTCTGTATTTGGGCTAAGGAGGGAAACTTAACCAGGCATTCAGTTGAGTTCGGACACGGGGAACAGTCCGGTGAGACTAGTTATGCCACAAGGCCGATCGAAGGCAGTATTGTATATTTACCTGTTTGAATGGTGTTTCTGAGAATAGTGCAAGCTTTCATCATGTCTCTTCATAATCAATAAAGTTGTACCCGCGAAAACCAGTGTTATCCAGTGCCTACTTGCTGTTTATAAGTATACCTGCAGAGTACGCATACAGACATACCTCTGGATATAACAACAGCCAATCCTATCTGTGAATAACCTTGTGACATTTATCATTTCTTTGAATTTAAGGATGTCATAGAAATACATTAAAAAAAAAAATATAAGTACGGGTACTAAGATACAGATAAAAATTGCAGCTTTTTCATTTCAAAATGTAAAAATTGATGTTATTCTCTTGACATTTGTGCCAACTTTGCACATTAACACCTTTGGTGATTTACATATGTTCTGTGTCATGCACCTGTCGTATTCAACGCTAATTCATTATTGTAGTGTACGTTGTAAATGCATTACTATATGCTTGAACTCTTATAAGATAAATTTATGATAAGAAGGACTATTTCTTGTGTCTCGGATGAGTTAATCGAGTTCTATTCGCCCGTAGAGTTAGATTGCAGGTGAATTCTTGCAATAGTCTGCCGCCTACAAGCTTCAGGATCCGAAAAAGCCCAAGAAAACTAATAGAACAGAATGTTGAAAGATCTCCATCCACTTTCCCACTCGGCTTAATTGACGGTTGACCTGTCAGGGCAGAAAGAAGCTTTTTAAAGACGTTTTAAGACAACACGGAGATTCCTTCTCCAGCAAGATACACACTTGTAGAAAGAAAGATCTACTAGATAGGTATACATCACAATATATATATATATATATATATATATATATATATATATATATATATATATATATATATATATATATATATATATATATATATATATATATATATATATATATATATATATATATATATTGTTTCTTAGTAATCACCGAAGCATTTTAGTATCATCCTTTGTAATGTAGTAGACTTGAGAGTGCTGATTCTGTAACAATTGCAACGAACGACCACAAGGTGGACAGAAATACGCGCTATCCACTGCGTAACCACGGTTCCCTACTCGTACTTTAGGATAGCATTAATGTTGAGATGTATTCATAACTAAATGGTTCGGTCACATAGTTAGACTGCCAACTGACAGTATACCACAACAAAACTGGTGTAGAGACCAGATGAAATGTATCCACAATTAAATGGTCCGACCACATAACTAGACTAAAAGTTGACAGTATACCACAACAAGCACTGGTGTACCGACCACATGGAACCAGAAGGAAAGGCCGACCATGCAGAAGATGGACAGAGTCCATGGGATTCTCAATATATGAAGCCCATATCCGGGCACTCTCTCGCTGTTTATACTTCACATTGACACCGAAAGGTACAAACAGAACAACGTTGAGATGAGGTGAGGTGAGATGAGATGAGATGAGATGAGATGAGATTAGATGACATGAGATGATGATGAAAGTTAGTTGCATTCCTTTACAGGACGTCGATTATCAGTCTACATCATTTATTGGCTGTTTGTGTACATCGATGTGTACATACATAACATAACATAACATAACGATGCTTAAAGTTAAGAAAGATTATTACCGCATTAATACCTATGCACATCCTGAAATATGTATATGTCTGAAGGTAACTAAGATTATAAATACACTACAACTTATGTGCATCGATGAACACTTATAGATATGAAGTTAGCTAAGATTGTTACTGCATTCATAATTATCATCACAATTATTCAATATATAACAATTATTATCTTGTAACATTTATAAATATGAAAGTAACAAAGACAGTACTATATTAAGACCTCTGAACATCCAGGAACATTTATATGCATGTAATTAACAAAGATTGTAATTATATTAAGACCTATGATCATCCAGTAATATTATATGCATGAAGTCAACAAAGATTGTAACTATATTAAAACCTATTAACATCCAGTAACAATTATATGCATGAAGTCAACAAAGATTGTATCTATTTTAAGACCTATTAACATCCAGTAACATTAATATGCATGAAGACACCAAAGATTTAACTATTTTAAGACCTATTAACATCCAGTAACATTAATATGCATGAAGACAACAAAGATTGTAACTATTTTAAGACCTATTAACATCCAGTAACATTAATATGCATGAACACAACAAAGATTGTAACTATATTAAAGCCTATTAACATTTATATAAAGTAAAATGAAGGACTCCTTTACACGCACTAGGACCTTCATTAGGCCTATAGCGCTAGGTCATTCAGAACCCCTTGAATGATGAGGTCAGTGTCACGTCGAACGCCTTTACTACCCAGGACATTTCCTTTCTGTTTTAAATTTTAGGCTGTGTCGATCTTGGGAATCCGGGTCATTAAAATAACTGCGAACCTTCCCGATGCGGATCGAACTCATGACCACAGAGCGGACAGGCAAGCTTGTAGCCACAACGCAAAGGAGGCTCCCTGGCATTTATATGCCTGAAATTAACTAAGATTATAACTGCATTAAGACCTATGAACATGTGTAACATTTATATGCACGAAGTTAACTAAGATTATAACGAAATTAATACGTATGTAAGCGGCCGCTGTGACCTAGGGGTATCGAATCTGTATCAAAATGTTCCGATATACCGAGTTAGTTAGTTGCATATACATTACAGGGCGTAGCAGTCAACTCCAGCATTTTATTTATTTATTTATTTGGCTATTTATTTATTTGGCTATTTGTGATTTCTTGGCAAGTTTACGTTCAGTACCTTGCCATTGCGGAGTGGAGTGTTCGAAATTAGCTGCAGAGAATTTGGAAACAGACTGCCTTGCGTTGATTTCGATGATACAAGCGACGGTCGTTCAGAAAATTGTGGCACACTGAATGTAAAAAGAAGCTGACTAGTAAATCACAAAACGGCCAACAATGCTGGGATAAAATGCAACGTATTGTAAAAGACATGCAGCTAACTTAAGACTCATGTTCATCCTATAACATTTATATGCAGAACATGTAAACAAGTTTTAGGTTAGAACTGTATGATCTAAAACAACCAGTTTTTAAACTGCATGCGGACTTTTACGTCAATCATCATTACGTGCCTTGCAGACCGGCAGTGATCATACTTCCCCACATCTTCAATGACATCTATCAATTCGTTTATCAATTCATCCGTGCCATGACTCAAGACTGTCAATCATTTTCACTCACTGTTTTCCTCTATCTTTCTTTCCACAAATCTTTCCATTTGCCCCACGTCCCAACCGTTGTCTTATCTAACGTAGCAAAATAATGATGACTGCGTCTTTCTGATGTTTGTGATAAGTTGTCATTGCGACTTAGCTTCCCTCAGAATGTCCAGATTGCTCATTTTGGCTGTCCGAAGAATTCTCAGCTTTCTTCTATACTGTCCAACTCCAGAGTTTCCCAGAATGTTTGTGCTTGTTTACTAACTGTCCAGGAATCGCAGCCATATGTACGTCCAATAACAGTTATATAAAGTAAAGTAATGGATCGTGTTACACGCCTCTTAGATGCATTTGGCTAATGTCGCTGGACCTACATTTGCATAGACCGGTGGGCGTTCGCTGTATTATTTGGCAAATTCAAAGATTACCATGGGCAGAAAAGACCCCTCTGCCATACACCGCAAGGTAAATGACAGTTTTGACCATGGGCAGACACAAAACCAATGAGTAAGTCCTACACGAAGCAAATTAAACTCGTAAACTGATTGGGCAAATTAGATGTAGAGTCATAAATTTTTGGGCACGTTATTAGAAGAAATAAACTAGACAGCTTGGTGACATTTGGCAAGATTGACGGGAAAAGAACAAGGGGAAGGCAGAGAAGTATATATCTGGATGGCTTGACCACATGGCATGGTCGAGACAAGAACACAGAGCGTATTCACGACTATGGTGATTGTATGAGATGGCACACGCTTATCGGCATGGCACATGATGATGATGATGATGATGATGATGATGATGATGATGATGATGATGATGATGATGATGATGATGATGATGATGATGATGATGATGATGATGATGATTGTTTGGCACTTTCTCTTAGAACTACATGAGAGAAGGAGAGACTGGTTCAATGTAATAGGCTAACGATATTAGTACGCCACAGGACAGTTTTGTTACAGGAAAGTTCCGAGTTTAATTAAAACAGAAAACAATGACGGCTTGGGAAATGTCCTAGTCATTGCTAGGTAATTAAGTAGCCTGGCCTTTCTTCGACGCTGCTCAAACGTGTCCCCACGAAGCACCGGACCGAGCAGGAACCCTATATACAACAGGCCTTACAGGTGTAACAAAACATTGTCATCTCGTCCACTTCGCTGTGACTGGAAAGATGAAAGCGCCACGGCGCCTGTTTAATGGCCGCGACCGTCTGGGCAGTAATGGAATCAAAAGGCTCACTCAACAGAGAAGAGTTCATATTGACTATTATTAAAAAAGGTAAAATAGTTTTTGGGTGAAACAAATTAACTTTTTATCCGATTGGAGTCTCCGCTTTCTCCAGTGTACAGTTGCCGTAACGTCCAACGCACATGCTAAGTCTAAGCGGCGTTTTTAATTGGGAAAATAAACACTCTTAGTGATGAAAACATTGCAATGAAGTTCAAAACAATATTTTGCCATAATGAATTGGAACAATGAAGAAGCAATCAGTAGATTACACGATTTATTGCCTGGCATGTTTTGCTGCATCTCGACAGGTACATACTACAGAAGTCACACAGCATCAGCTAAAGCAATAAGATACATCCTTTGAGCTGAAATATACAACACACATACCCAGTAATTTGAATTGGTTAGCACATAAATCTGACGCATGCTAATGCTGGCCGAGGCAATTGCCATCCATTTACAAGAGCCAGCTTTATGCAAAAACAAATACACGATAGTCTGTTGCAAATTACCGTGGTAGACAATTTTAATTACTATGTAAATATGTGTGTTGTATATTCCGCTTGGGAGATTTGTCTTATTGTTTTAGTTGGTGTTGTCTGATTTATGTAGTATGTACCTGACGAGATGCAGCCAAATATGACAGGCAATAAATTGTGCAATCTATTGCACAAGGGTTCCCCAAATAATATTTCTGGCAGAAGCTTATATGAGCGCATCGGGAAGAGGCAGGAGAGAGGGTGGCGACTCCTTATAGCTGTCCTTCAATGCGGAGATGGCACTTGATTGATTGGTATGTTATTGTCAATAATCATGTTTCAATATCTCCTCACTTATTCAAGGGACCAGGCTTTGTGACGAAGGGAAAAGGTTACGAATACAATTCGAATTAACAAATTTGTTTTACAGTTGAGTTGAGTTGAGTTGAGTTGAGTTAAGAACCGACATCACTGCACTCAGGACATTCCCATACGTACTCCGTCCCCTCGTTCAACAGCCAGCGAAGAGTCAACTTGTTTTACAGTAATGTTCGTCAATTCTGGTAACGACGCAAGGCATTCAGTTTCACTATATGACGTGCTTCTCATAAGGAAATTCCCGCGCACCTCGAAACATATTCGTTATTGAATACGGATGTTTCCACGTGAAGATGTAATACATTTCATAATATGCACATCATCTCTGAACTGTAAATTATATACCGCATATAAACACACATATGGATCTGCTGTACAGTCTCCAGAACAAGATTGTTTTGTTGGGTGTACATAATGATACGGTTATATGCTAAATCGCCTCATTTTCCCTCAGTTAGTTACTGAGTAATGGATTTTTATACGGGGGAAAACATTTATGAACGCACTATAGGAGAACAGAGCATAGGAAAGGAAAGACAACGTGATAACACCTGGATGGCTTAGCCCCATGACATCATTGGGACACGAACAGACAGTCCTGATCCTATAGTACTGCGATCATGTGATCTGTCGAATTCTGACCGCCCACGCTTGTGGGCATGTGGTGATGATGATGGTGTTACAAACTGAGCATCCATCTAAGACACGCATTCAATCTACAGGTACAAAGTGTCAGACTACGTCTACAAATATGTGTTACTAGGACTAAAAGGACATTAACAATTTTAGTATATTGTCTAACGATCAAGGGGAGGTCCACTGCATTAAATCATATAATGCCATGGGATGATTAATAGTCTCAGGCGACTTCCCGTAACTGCCACAGGTTTATATACAGTAGTTTTCCCTATGTAAGGCCCTTTAATTTGATATAAATTCAACATGTCTGCTAGCATATTAATACATTCAAGTCATAACTGTGACACACACCTACTTCCCATTTTCCGCCATCCATTTTAGTTAGGTCCTAACCTACCTTTTTTTTAGCACTGAATCTATTAAAGGCTCACAGGGTCCACCAGCCATCGGGCAAGCTGACAGCTAGACCAGTCCGGCATTGCACATGCATACACACTGCCGAACTAACACATCGGTGATTCTCAGCCTTATTTTTTGGCCCATGCACCCATTCACTATATGTTCAGAATGTCATTCCACCCTTTCGTATTTCCTTCCTATAACCCCCCCCCCCCTTCTTTCCGCCCCTACATAGTATACGTACAAATTGAAGCTAATTTTAATAACACATACAAGAACAAGTCTAGATGTCTACAACAAAAAAAAACGTGATTTACTTGTATACTTACGTTATAAAATGAATTTCAGAAGAGCGAGAAGTACAGAACCGTAAAGTTTGAAGGGAAAAAACAATATCAAGTAATCGGTTCTTGTATTAACGCGACCTTGAAATAATCTTAATCCCCCGCCCCCCCGGAAACCCTAAAATACCCCCCCCCCCCCCCAACCAGTTGAGAACCGCTGATCTACATGCACATACTCAATGTAGAATGCAGAAACGCCAGGTGCTCCACTAGGACAATGGAGTATGAAGGGGGGCCGGAAAGAAGTTCAGCTCCGGACATCCTCTAAAGTTGGGTATAATTCCACCGTACCTCCAGTCCCCCGTCTACAACAACATACTTGTCACGCCCACACTTGTACACAACAGCAACAATCAACTTCTCATCAACTGATAACGTCGGGATGTCAAGATATACATCATTCAATAGCAAACACATAATCGAATGTAAATTAAAGGCGACCGTTTACATTTGTAGCAAAGAAATCAAGTTTTTGCTTCAATTACATTTTCACCCGGCGCTTTCCCCGTGCAGTGCTCCTATATTTTCTTCCAAAAAACTAGACAAGGCAACATCGAACAAAGGGCTCCGTCTGTCATGGCGTGAAAGTTAGTTATCCGAATCAGGCGCCTTCTGTTGGACCGCGCGCGGTCAACTGTTTTCGTTTGAGAGTAAGAACGCCAACAGAAAATAAATACGTCTGCAATATGTTACATTTATAGTAGATTCGATTCAGGTAACTTTAATTAAATTTAGCATTAAGAGACATTTTTATTTATGTTGTCATTAAAATAATAATATTTATAGTCCATTTATTTCAATAGCATGTTTACAATGTAAATCACAATCACGGATGCTTATTTATTCATTTGCCACGGGCTTAATTTACAAATGAGGGAGGCTAGATTTGGGGTCGGGAACTTTTGTCAACGATGTTGTTTCGTTTTGTTGTCTTTATAAATACTACTCAAACGAGAAGTAGAGTTGTTAAGCTTTACTAGCACACAATAACAATTGATAAAGTGGGCGTTGCGGCTAGAGCCTTCTACAAGACACAAGTACAAGGTGTATTTTTAATGACTGTGCAGTGTGTGAAAATATTGCCGGTCCAAGTTTTGTATTCACCTATCATGTTGCATGAACTTTACAGAGAGTGAATACAACACTTGGACCGGCAATATTTTCAAACACTGCACAGTCATTAAACATACACCCTATAATAAAGATACACTGCTGTGCTACATTATATATGTATCTATTGTGCATGTCTTTTGCTTGAGGTCAACGGGAATACACAAGAACGCTCGCTCTTGAATTCCCGTTGCGGCGACAGCGCAGACAGACAGGAAGCAGGCATGTTGCAGGCAGGCAGGCAGGCACACAAGCAGGTAGACAGACAGATATGCAGACAGGCACACATGCAGGTAGACAGACAGACACGCAGACAGGCAGGTAGACAGACAGACATGCAGACAGGCAGGCAGGCACACATGCAGGTAGACAGAGAGATATGCAGGCAGGCACACATGCAGGTAGACAGACAGATATGCAGACAGGCAGGCAGGCGCACATGCAGGTAGACAGACAGACATGCAGACAGGCAGGCAGGCACACATGCAGGTAGACAGACAGATATGCTGACAGGCAGGCAGGCACACATGCACGTAGACAGACAGACAGGCAGGCAGGCACACATGCAGGTAGACAGACAGACATGCAGACAGACAGGCAGGCACACATGCAGGTAGACGGACAGACATGCAGACAGGCACACATTCAGGTAGACAGACAGACATACAGACAGGCAGGCAGACAGACAGACATGCAGGCAGACAGGTAGGCAGTCAGGCAGACAGGCACTCAGGAAGAAAGAGAGGAATGGAAACATTGACAAACAATGTGAAACAACCTCAGAATGATTATTCTTTCCCTTCTGTTTCTGCTCCACCTCCGCAATCCCCTGATCTACTCCTTCTACCACTCATCTTCTTTTTCTCATTCTTCCTCCTCCTTCTTATCCTTTTCCATCACCTTCTTCTTCTTTTAAGTCCTTTTCTCCTCCTCCACCTCCGTTTCCTATCCTCCTCCTCCTCCTCCTCCTCCTCTTTCTATTCCTCCTGCCTAGAGTAGGCCTTAAGACTACCACCCTGGCAAAAATTGTCAGGAAACAAAACCCACCCACGGGTAAACAGAACCCGTTAACTTGGATGGAATCTGTCACGAGGGAGCACACCTGACAGAAATGCATGCCGAAGTCGGACACACTGACCGTTTAGGTACATGCCCAGTTGTGGCACACTTCCCTCGAAAGAGAAACGAGGACGAAGATGTCCGGCGAGTATACGGCAAGGTCCGAGTACACCGGAAGGTCCGAGTACGCGGCAAGGTCCGAGTACACCACAAGGTATAGACAGTACAGCCACATCAGCTCCCGTAGGTGTGACGACTCGTGTTAGAGATATCCAGACTGAGCCAGGCCTAAGAACATGATAGCTTTTTTTTTTTTTTTTGCATTGGCTCCTTTTCAACTCAAGCGTAGTCCATAAATGTGCTACTATTTCTAGATTTTTGCAGTGTGGGTTTGTTTTCCCTACTACCTGGTGTTTCACGCCATCACCCACTCCGACTTCTGAGGTACTTGTAACATTTTAGTCCAACTGACCGGTATAGAGACTGAACTCGCAACCTCGGGATCAGCACACTGGATGTTTAAGAACGCGCGGTTTTATCCATAGTTAGTTGGTTAGAGAAACTTCTCCTTCAGACAGGCAGGCAGGCAGGTTTTATCCATTCGGACACGAAATTAACTTGAGACCCCGGCAGTTTTTGTGACGATCACAAACCAAACATCCACGGACGGTAAGAAAGCTGAGTCGTGGATTAGTAACGTTCTGTGAGAATCGGTGCTCACTCAAGCGTGAGGCATTCACTTTGGGAGATATGCTGGTGACAATACAGAAAACTGTTGAAAGGAAACTATACAAGATTGTAAATATGTGCGTGTTTATTTATGCACGTATATCTTTATGTCTATGTGTATGCTTGTGTGATTGTGGAGTAAGAAAGAGAGATATACTAACAGACGATCAGATGGCGATAAGTACAGAAAAAAAAAAGTAGACAGTGAAAGTGCAAGATATTTACCAGAGATGTACCAGTCAGTCTCTTTTCCTCATTCTCTTACTCCTCATCCACCTAGTGAATCCTTCTGCTCCTTCTGGGATCAATATTAAGCCAGTCGCCTGTACTCTCCAGATAATTTCCTGGCATCTATTTTAGGCTGCATCGACACAGGAACCGATGGTCAGTTTAAAACTCCCACCCAGATTTGAATGGAAAACATTACCACCGAGCCAACAGGCAAACGCGCTAACCACTGCACCACCATGGGTCCCATAGCTATATGGTGCTGGCTTAAAATATTTGTAGACAAGTCAGCACTGGGCTGGTGGTGTGATATACAACACACTGACCAACTTCACTTTCCATAACAATATATTTGTAGACATGTCGGCACTGGGTGGGTGGTGTGATAAACCTTACACTGGCCATCTTCACTTTCCATAACAATATATTTGTAGACAAGTCGGCACTGGGTGGGTGGTGTGATAAACCTTACACTGACCATCTTCACTTTCCATAACAATATATTTGTAGACACGTCGGCACTGGGTGGGTGGTGTGATAAACCTTACACTGACCATCTTCACTTTCCATAACAATATATTTGTAGACATGTCGGCACTGGGTGGGTGGTGTGATAAACCTTACACTGACCATCTTCACTTTCCATAACAATATATTTGTAGACATGTCGGCACTGGGTGGGTGGTGTGATAAACCTTACACTGACCATCTTCACTTTCCATAACAATATATTTGTAGACATGTCGGCACTGGGTGGGTGGTGTGATAAACCTTACACTGACCATCTTCACTTTCCATAACAATATATTTGTAGACATGTCGGCACTGGGTGGGTGGTGTGATAAACCTTACACTGACCATCTTCACTTTCCATAACAATATATTTGTAGACATGTCGGCACTGGGTGGGTGGTGTGATAAACCTTACACTGGTCATCTTCACTTTCCATAACAATATATTTGTAGACATGTCGGCACTGGGTGGGTGGTGTGATAAACCTTACACTGGCCATCTTCACTTTCCATAACAATATATTTGTAGACAAGCCGGCACTGGGTGGGTGGTGTGATAACCAGCATACTGACCATCTCCACTTTCCATAACAATATATTTGTAGACAAGCCGGCACTGGGTGGGTGGTGTGATAACCAGCACACTGACCATCTCCACTTTCCATAACAATATATTTTTAGACAAGCCGGCACTGGGTGGGTGGTGTGATAACCTGACCATCTTCACTTTCCATAACAATATATTTGTAGACATGTCGGCACTGGGTGGGTGGTGTGATAACCTGACCATCTCCACTTTCCATAACAATATATTTGTAGACAAGTCGGCACTGGGTGGGTGGTGTGATAAACCTTACACTGACCATCTTCACTTTCCATAACAATAATAATAATAATAATAATAATAATAATAATAATAATAATAATAATAATAATAATAAGTCTTTATTTTCAAAGGGTTAAGAATTGGGCACGCAGGCCCGTCTGG
>JACEFZ010007367.1:0-5000 GCA_014155875.1 Cepaea nemoralis
AATTTAAAAACGAAGCCCATAAAACCGGGCCCCCAACCTTTCCCTTAAAAAAACCGAAGTTTAAAAAACTTTTCTTTCCCTGGGGCCCCCACCCCGCAAAGGTACAAGAGGAACATGAGAGATGAGATGAGATGAGATTTCTGAATTTTTACATTTCTTTAAGGCAGACTCTATGTCATTATAAAATTATTCTACACTATCTTCACTGGATTCTCCTGTTGAAGCATACACTTGAATAATATTTATGCTAAAAGGTCTGCCACTTAATTTAACAATTAGAACTCTGTCCGACACGGCCCAATATCCTTGAACAGATTTTGCTATTTTCCTGTCCAAACTAATTGCCACTCCTCTATGACGATCTTCACCTCCAGAATAAATAATCTTGAAATCTTCCTCTATCTTGATGCCTGCTCCTGTCCATCTCGTTTCGCACATACCTAAAATATTAATTTTTTCCCTTTCAATTTCTTGTTTTATGTTCTCAAAATGTTCCGTCGTTGTTTAACGTCCTAACGTTCCAAGTTGCTAATTTTAACGTCTCTGTCCTTGTCAAGCGATGATCGGTCTTTAAGCGAATCATGATATACTAGGCACTTTTAAAGAGGTAGTTTGCCGTTGCTTTCCTCTATGGCAGTGACCTTACTGGTCGGAGACCGCAGCCATTGACTCAAGAGAGTTCCTCTGCCTGCCGTCGTGAAGCTCGAGGCCATGACCCACAATATCTGTCGGCTGCCCTCAAATTTCATCCACCACCTGCCTTCCGTGGCTTCTTTTGAAAACTTCCAATAAAAGGAACACAAAATAACATCACATAATCCACAGGAAAACACTATTCACAGGAAATCCATAGGAAATCACACGAAATCCAAAGGATAACACTAAATAGCGTCCCTCCGAAAAGTAACGCTTCATTTTGTCGCCATTGTACCGGAAGAAAAAGAGATTAACAACGCATTAAATATGAGATTTGTCAAATGCTAAGTATATTCAACGTTGCTGTATAGCAGGGAAAGCCTGGGCATTGAAAAGGCAACTATAAATTCGAATAGAGGCCCTGGATGCCTGCGACACATGGTCCGTGGCCCTGGAGATGTGGATATACAGACGACTGTGTGTATTTCGTGGAAACAAAAAAAATTTAATGCAGAGGTTATAGAAAAACTGGGAATAAAGAGAGGTTGATGAAAGAAATAAAGAGGAGGCAAGTGAAATATTTCGGTCACGTTAAAAGACATGATACGCTTTTTAAAAATTATACTGGAGCGCAAGGTTGAGGGCAAGCGAAAAAAAGCTGTCGACCCCGACACAAATGGCAAGATAACATCAAGAGATAGACAAAAAATCAGCTTGACAGAAGGTATAGTCAGTGCGAGAAACAGACAGTGTTACATGTCCATTGCAGCCAACATTCATTGTAGAGACGGCACCATATTGATTAATTGATATAGAATTATCATGTTTTAGACATGACCACTTCGCTTTTCTTTCCTAAATGTGGATGATTCTGTCACAGGATTGTTAATCTGAGGCAGGATTGGCTGAATAGACAGAAACGTGGAAAGCAGGTGTCAGAAAAGAAGTGCACTTGTATAGCAACTATCACCCATAGTTAAGTTCCAAATATGCCTAGTACGAAAAATAACAGATAATCGCACCCAGTTAAGCACCTCAAAATGCAGTGTGTCCTTTTTTAACGTGCATTTCCCAAAACAGTCTTTTTCAATGACATTTAGAATTCCTTAGTGATTGTTAATTTCCAGAATGAGTTGTAATTTACAAACATGCGACTAATCAAAGGGGACATGGAACAAAATAGACACACATAAATGATAAAGTTGTAAGAACGTGAAGTATCATAATTATCATATTTCATGGTCAAGCCGGGCTGGCGCTCATGTTCCTCCACCAACATCTGTCCACTGTGCTCTTGAGAATTTAAACAGTAACGTGGGTTACATAGGGTCGACTTAATTGCACCGGGGTTTATCCCATATATACGTAACTCTTTTCACAGAACGGCCTGCAGAAATCTTAGTACAAACTTCATAGCTTCAGCAACAACACCCAGTGGTCTCCGAGGGAATTGCACTCCTGAAAGAAATGACGACATATGTACACGAAAAAACCACTTTAAACATGAATGGGACATTGAAGTCTCGACAGACGATAGTTTGTAAAATGAGGTTATATATCTCCATAGCACAAAGCCTGGGCTAAATTTAGAGACCGTGTTTTTTCCCATGCATCCCTCTCTCGGTCTAACTAGTTTACTCCCAAAAAATAATACGTCGGGAAAAAGGACAGGCTGCGGAAACTGCCGGATCAGCAAAGCAATACTCTAACTGGCCGCCTGTCATAGCTTCCATCCCAGACCAGTTGCCGACGAAGGTGTAGTGTCTGGTCTGCCCCTCCATGACATTTAATCATCAAATATCCTTTCGTTTCACTGGAATAAGCTTGCATCCTCTCAATTGCGTTCATCCGCCTAAAGTCCATGCATAATATGGGATGTCGGGATTCGTGCGCGCCGTCCAACATGTGGTGCTAACAGAAAGCAAGTAGTACCATCTACAGTCATACGGTAGCTCAGTGATATCTGATTAAGACCTAACTTCAAAATTTTCACATACGGTAAAACATTTGATTAACTATCACTAGTTTAACAGTCAGTTTCTGCTATCCGTCATTGTCTAAACCCAAATTTCGTGAGTGTCAACAAACAGACATATTAAAAAATTTTCCATTGATTACCTTTACACTCTACTGTATAAAGCTGGAAGTTACTTTACTGTACGAAATTTAAGGAACTAAGACTGTTAGTGTTGAGGAAATAGTGCAACAAAATAGAACTAAACAGTGAAAACATTATCCCAGAAAAAGTAACAGATTGGTTGGAATGCGACAGAATGGATGGAGGCTTTGACATTTTGAACGATGATGAGATTGTTTCTAAAGTGACTACCACTGAAGAAAGAGAGATTGATGAGGATGAAGGATCAGTTCTTAACCAAAAATCTAGAAATAGCCACTCAGAAGCAGGACCAATGTTCCAAAGTGCATCGATTGGTTTGAAATGCAAGAAGAAGTAAATACTACACTGATCCTACTGCTGCGTAAGATACGTAACATCGCCGCACATAAAGCTCGAGCTTCAAAGACCCAGACAGATATGACAGATTTTTTTAAAG
Source organism: Cepaea nemoralis (assembly GCA_014155875.1). Taxonomy (NCBI): domain Eukaryota; kingdom Metazoa; phylum Mollusca; class Gastropoda; order Stylommatophora; family Helicidae; genus Cepaea; species Cepaea nemoralis. The sequence goes on from JACEFZ010007367.1 coordinate 3,192, forward strand.
TAACGTAGGTTTATAGTATTACAATACATGCCTGTACATTACTACTCTTATATTGAAGTTTATATTGATTTTGAAGTAAACTCAAAACAATATGCATGTATTTTTCACTTTTAAAGATTATATCTTCATTTTCGTTCCAAGCCTTCATTGAAATAAAGTTATTATACGTATGTTTTAAGAGATGTCTGTTATACGTCTATTCGGTTATCCGTCAAAACCCTGGTCCGTATGGTGACGGTTAATCGAATTTTTACTGTATATCGTAATACAACATATGGTAAATGCAAACGCTATGCAATATTATATACACAATGAATACTTTAAATACATATAGGGCAATCAATATACAAATTCACAACTATATCTCAGACATAATTTAATTCAACATAATTTATAAATTAATATAATCATAATTTGAAAACTGATATCCATGTGTTTGTTTGTTTGTTTGTTTGTTTGTTTGTCCTTTATGTGTTCCCGAACGGTCCATCCGATTGAGATGAAATTGTTACAGATTTTGTTCTCAAATCCAGCGGATCCAAATGACAAGGGTTTGTTAGTTTAAAATCAGTTTTGTACGTAATAAAACAACATTAAAAGGAAAAACGTATAATTTTAAAAATTGTAAGGGGACTTTAAAAGCAAAAAATTATATCAAGGGACATTACTTTTAGTAGCGTTGCTATATTATGTAATTTAAATAATTTTTTTATTTTTTTTAAAGTTTTTTAAAATGTTTTTAAAAAAGTTAGTTAGTTAGTTAGTTAGTTAGTTAGTTAGTTAGTCGCAGTTCCAACTTCACAGCAATGGGTCGTCCCCCATTATGCTCCGTTCCTGTGCCAGTAATATCACACAAAACGCTCCCCACTACCCAATGTGAAAAGTGGAAAGGACAGGAGTCTCGACAAACAACAGCCCGCACAGATATACTGTGCATAATGCCGCCATCAGAATGTCAACACACCAGCCCCCCACGAAACACCCTGTTCATCTCTGATGGAATCGGCAGTCATTTTCCTATCTGAATGTTTCCTAGATGTTCACCCACACAGTCCACGAAAATACAATTTATCGCTGATGGCAGTGGCAGTCAACCAGAAGCCCAGCAGCCACGTATTTCTGCATAAGGCAAAAACCTGTCAACTCTTGGGACATAGCCACCTGTCATCACTCCGAACATGCAGTCACGTTCCAAAAAACCTCAGGCAGATTCAAAAGCATTTCACACGAAACTCACAGCTCACAGTGTCGCACCACGACCTCACTCAGTAGCAGGGCGACGGAACCATCAAGAAGTTATCTACTGTCATATGCATTATAAACAAAGTGATAAAAACTTTCAGGCATCTTCAAAGTTTTCATAAAAATAATGGATCTATTTCAGATATATCAACAATTTTCTAACTATTTTTTTTTTAAATTTCTCTTCGACATCACATTAAATGGTTTATTCTTCTATTGAAACAACAAAATGACGTTATTTTTTTTTTTTTGGGGGGGGGGGGGGGGGGGGGTAAGGGGGGGGGGGATAGAAGATTAGTTGCATATCCTTTGAAGTACGCCGCAGTCAACCCATCATTTATTGGGTGTTCGTGATAGCTTGGCAAGTTTACGTTCAGTAGTTTCAGGTTACCCTTTTAAATTATTGGAATGAAGATAGTTCTCTTCCAATTTTTGGGCCATATACCATATTTCCATATCTTCTACTATCTTTTACTATTCTACTATAAATATGTGAGAGAATGTTTAAATGTTTGTGTGTCCTTTATGCGTTCCCCAACGGTCCATCCGACTGAGATGAAATTTGAT
>JACEFZ010007367.1:10000-25000 GCA_014155875.1 Cepaea nemoralis
GACAGGCTAAAGAAAGGCAAATCATGGATAGGGCGGAAGATGTCGTCAGACAGGTCTGCAGTCTTACCAGTATCAACCCCAGCCAGGAATGGGTGTCGGTGCCTCCAGCTTTTAAGTGCACTTTCCCCTGCATTATCACACTCGACAGACGGTGCAGAGAGCAGAACCCCGCCGTTGTCAATGTAAACGTCAACGTACTCATCTATGAACACTCAGATAGCCCCGAAGTGCTCATCTATACAGATGGATCTGTTGTAAAGCAGCAGAGAAGTGCGTGGGCATTTACAGCCCGTTCAGCGGGCCGAACCGTCCAAGAATCCAGTGGTGCCCACTCTATGCCCACGAGCAGCATGGCGATGGAGGTGATAGAAGTTACGCAGGCTTTCATATGGCTGGAATCACAGCATTATACCAACGTGTGTGTACTAAGTGACTCAATGAACATGATTCAGAAGGTCCAAGCTGGATCTGTACGTAGACAGTAGACTGAATCGCTGCGGAAGTCTGTTGTCCGTAAAGTCACCTTCATCTTCGTCCCGGGACATGCGGGAGTCGAAGGAAATGTCAGTGAATCCACATCGCTGTCCAGGATGAAAGACTTGGGAGTAAGAATCGGCACAGCTAGACACGAGAGGTACATCGGGAAAACGAGGTGCCTCGTCAACCAACACAGAACTGGCACTATTAGACACCGGACGCTGATGCATATGCTGGGGGGAGGATCTGAATTCTGAGCACCTATGGACCTGTCCGGAGTGCAATGAAGATACCCCAACTGATAACTGATAGCTGATAACTGACTCGATGCTTGAAGATCTACATATTGATGGAAAAGACCTTAGACTTGTACAAAACATATATTGGAAACAACAAGCTGCCATAAGAGTTAATAATGAAGTAGGCCAATATCAGCCTATTAAGAGATGTGTAAAACAGGGATGTGTAATGTCTCCAGATCTGTTTTCCCTCTACAGTGAAAGTATTTTCAGAAATATTGAAGATATGGAAGGAATCAACATTGGGGGACGATGCATCAATAACATTAGATATGCAGATGATACAGTCTTGATTGCAGACAATGAACAGGACCTGCTAAAAATTTAGTAGGATGCGGTTGTTACACACAGTGAACAACTAGGGTTAGAATTAAATTGTAAAAAGACACAGATTATGGTCGTCACTAGGAAGAACGAAATACCACAATGTAATATACAAGTAAATGGGAATATTCTTGAACAAGTGAATAGGTACAATTATCTCGGTACAGTAATAACATCTAATGGGAGATGCTTTGAAGAGATTAGAACAAGAATCGCCATGGCAAAAGTAGCCTTTAGCAAGAAGAAAAACATACGGACCAATAAAAAGATGCCAATTGAAACGAGAAAAAGAGTGTTGAGATGCTACACAGAACTTTTATATGGATGTGAAGCTTGGACAATGAGCAGTCAGGCTGAAAAACATCTGATGGCTGTAGAAATGTGGTTTCTGAGGAAAATGCAAAGAATACCATGGACAGCCAGAAAGACCAATGAACAAGTCCTTCAAGAAACAAATGAAGATCATAAACCGATTAGAGACATTAGTCGCAGACAGTCAAAATTTTTTGGGCATGTTATGAGAAGAAATGAATTGGAGAACTTTGTGACAACTGGCAAGATCAAAGGGAACAGAACAAGGGGAAGATCTAGAAGCAAGTACCTGGATGGCTTGGCCTTGTGGCATGGTCGAGACAGAAACACGGAGCTGATCAACGACTCTGGTGATCGAGTGAGATGGCAGAACATGACCGCCCACGCTTACCGGCATGGCACATGATGGATGGATAACTGACTGTCAAGAATCTTCTCGTAATGTCTTCCTGTATATCTAGTATTTTAACCTGTAATTATTTTAATTAAAACATACACTATAAATTAATATAACATATATTGAAAACAATATCTATTTTTATTTTATTTATAATTACAATTGTATTGCAGCAAACTAGATGCAGTAAACACAATCATTGCACGATATTCAACTGGAATGCTAAACGTCAATGTGCAATGTACAGTATATCCAAATTATAACTCAGGAGGATTGAACAAGATAATACAACAACAAAAAACTACAAATAAATAAATCATATTAGCTTTTCAGCCGAACAGTCTTGCCTATCATACCGTTGTTTGTTGTTGTTTTGTGCGGTGTTGTGCCACTTTTTCTCCATGTTAGGTCGAAAGTTGTGTAACCTCTGATAAACAGCTGTAGTTTATCATGGGAAAAGGGAGTCTACTACGGCTTTAATAATAATAACTCCGGGACACAGAATTGTCTCCTCTGTCATCTACAGCTCTGATACCATCTCCATCTACCAGGTTTTCACAGTATTCTTCAGACCTGCTCGTCCTCAGATCATGACACAAATAACAACGGTTGCCTCGTCCTGGTGTGGGTAATCGAAAGTTTGTATGTAAAGGTATCTTGTAGTGCTTGGATTTCGGGCTTTTTAGCTGCCCGTGACATTATTTATTTATTTATTTATTTATTTATTTATTTATTTATTTATTTATGTGAGCTTCTTAGTCCCATACAGAAACCTGTCAGAGCTGCGTGGTCTACCGAGGCCATCCGATCTACTTCTGCTATTGCATTGGACTGATCTTTACAGGGTTTATCTTTCCCTGTTACTAGTGTCCCTCGCTATCTCAGGTCCTACTTCTGAGGTATTTGTCATTTACGTTCCCAAGTCAAGGACGAGAAGTCTACATTTTATTACAACTGACTGATGTAAGGGTTGAATCCTCTACATCGTCATCAGCACACCGGATGTTTAAGAACGATTGCTCGTATCAATTCGACAGTGATATCCTGTTTATTTCGGTGTCATCTTAGCCATGTAGCGGAGAGGCGATGTTTTACATTCTATGTTAACACGATATCTCCAGTTTCTGTCTGTTCTCTTTAATCAAACATGCACATATAGTATGAATAAGCAATTTCAAAGGAGACAATGCAATCATGTAATTAATTCCTAGCGGGTGCATATTTCAATGATTATATTTGTTCAAGGTGTCGTCTGCCTGTGACATTATGAGTGATATCACAGCATCAACGATTATCGGAAATAGTCAAAACGGATTTACAAAGTTCTCCTGTCTCATGTAAATCAATATTAGAGAGAGAAACCGCAGTGCATGAAATCAGATGCTTGAGGTGAAATCGATGTTAACAGGTAAGGCAATCTGAGAAATAGCGACATAAGAAATGCAAATTGATCTGTTATACAAGAGTGGACATAATTTTAAGCTTCGGTAATTGTCGGCTTCTGTAGTTTTGGGGTAGTGAAAGCAGTTTCACAATCCCGACTAAGAGGGTTTGAAGTCTACCGCAGGCGATTTAGGAACCGGCCGCTTTAGGTGATTTTCACAATTGTATGAGTGCGGCCGTTCAGAAAGAAGTGGCAAAATATTGCCTGGAAATTCAAAAGCAGCCAATAAATGCTGAGGTGGATTGTAACGTCCTGTAAAGGAAATGCAAGTAATTTCACCGGGGAAAGACTAAACACAACTGTAGTAGGCTGCGGGCCTGCAGATACTTGATAACGGTTCATTTGTATACTACAGTGTTTTTCTGGATTACATATTTGTCTGTTTTTTTTTTTTTACTGTTCGCTAAATGCTTATCTCCAGTGTACTGTTGTATTTAGTTGCTAAATTTCCCTTTACAAATACCAAGACAGTTCTGCTTCGTTCAATAGAAAACCGTAAACTGATGAGAGAAATTATATGTAGACAGTCAACATTATTTTGGACATGTTATGAGAAGACATAAATTGGAGAACTTGGTGACAACTAGCAAGCTCGAGGGGAAAAGAACAAAGGGAAAACAAATACTAGCAAGTAAAAATCTGAATGGGTGTGGCATGGTCGAGACAAAAACATGGAGCTAATCCACATCTGTGGTGATCGTGTGAGTTTGCGAAATATGATCGCCAAGCTTATCGGCATGGCACATGATGATGATGAAATTTAACATTAGGTCAAATAATTATAATGTTGCTGTATTGTATCTTTATTTTTCGAAATTACGTTCAATCATAGTGACGACGGTCGAGTACTTAGGAAGGAGCCATACGTCAATCAGGTGATCTCCTACACTACTTTGACAAAGAAGGGCAGAGCCAACAAGTTTATTTGAACACCACAGTGTAAGGATGCACTCAGAAATATCAAAACATTATTTTCTAGCAATCCCATTTTAAACCTCTCTAATCTTGATTTACAATTTACTCTTAGGGTAGACGTATCGTCGACAGGAATTGGTGAATGCTTGATGTAAGAGAAGAATCATCTCATGTTTCCGGTGCTATATTTCAGCAGGACACCCTCACCGCCAGAGGAAAACATTTCAACTTTGGAAAGTAAGGTCCTGGCGAATGTGTGGTCTGTGCATAAACTGCCAAATATTTAATGGGCAGACAGTTGATCTTTCAAACAGGTTACCTACCACTCACGTCCATTCATACTGCAGCAATGAAGAATTCACCCGTTCATCGATGGAGTATTTAAGTTCAGGAATACTCGTTTGTTCCGATGCCTACACTAGGCGAAGGCAATACCATGGCCGATATATTATCAAAGAACGACTGAGGGCAAGGAACAGCACAGACAATGATAGTAACAATGTGTAGTTTAAAATGTAAATTTGTTAGTTAGTTAGTTAGTTAGTCGCAGTTCCAACTTCACAGCAACGGGTCGTCCCCATTATGCTCCGTTTCTGTGCCAGTGAATATCACACAAAACGCTCCCCACTGCTCAATGTGAAAAGTGGAAAAGACAGGAGTCTCGACAAACAACAGCCCGCACAGATATACTGTGCATAATGCCGCCACCAGAATGTCAACACACCAGTCCCCCACGAAACACCCTGTTCATCTCTGATGGAATCGGCAGTCATTTTCCTATCTGAATGTTTCCTAGATGTTCACCCACACAGTCCACGAAAATACAGTTCATCGCTGATGGCAGTGGCAGTCAACCAGAAGCCCAGCAGCCACGCATTTCTGCATACGGCAAAAACCGGTCAACTCTGGGACATAGCCACCTGCCATCACTCTGAACATGCAGTCACGTTCCAAAAAAACCTCAGCAGTCACGTTCCAGACAACCTCAGGCAGATTCAAAAGCATTTCACACGAAACTCACAGCTCACAGTGTCGCGCCACGCACTCACTCAGTAGCAGGACGAAACCATCAACGAAACATCAACAAGTAAATTTGTTGCTTATTGGTAACCTATTAGTTTACTTAACAATAAACTAATTTGCGTTGTTCTAAATAATCAATGGAAATGATTTTCTTTACAGAGCTAACACGATTTTTTTTTGGTTCGCATATCCGTTTACAGGACATCACTGTCAACATCAGCATCTTTCATCTGATTTATGATTTCTTGGCAAGATTACGCTCAGAAGTTTGCCATTGCTTTCTAAGCGGCCGGCTCAATACCCTTTAGGTACCAATGCGGCGAGAACCGCTACCGATTCTCGTACTAGTTACGTTCCTCATATAGATATACGGGATTACAGAGAAAGTAGCAACAGGGATGGCAGCGTCAACTTTTACTTTTATTCAGACAAGTGTTCATGCTGCTGTTTTCGTGTAGTATTATTATCATGTAATATTATTTGAAAGAAAAAAAAGAATTTTATTTCTATATCATCATCATCATCATCATCATCATCATCATCATCATCATCATCATCATCATCATCATCATCATCATCATCATCATCATCATCATCATCATCATCATCATCATCATCATCATCATCATCATCATCATCATCATCATCATCATCATCATCATCATCATCATCACCATCATCATCATCATCTTCATCATCATCATCATCATCATCATCAAGTAATGTGTAGGCAATTGCACATGCCATAAATGTAATATTATCGCATATGTGTATATTAATGCATTTGTTGTATTCGGAATTGTAAAGAAAAACATGAATTTAAAAAAAAAAAAAAAAAAAATGTTTTACAGGCCAAATAATCTGACAATTATTATTATTTATTATTATTATTACTTATTATTATTAATACGTTTATTACTACTGCTACCATTATTATTAATTTTCCCATTATTATATTTGAATGTGCAACATGAAATATATTGTGGATGTGTGTCTGTGTCGCTGGCAGTAACATATGTATGCGTCTGGGTGTGGATGCAGGTGTGTGTGTGTTGCATGTATTTGCACGCGCATGTGTACGAGTGTGTGTTTGTGTGTGTGTGCGCGCGTTTACATGCACTATGCCATAAATGTCATAATATAACTGTATATATGTATGTATTTGCTTTGTTCACACATGTGACACCTAACACTAACAAACGGCAACGCTCTGTAATATACACAAACAAAAGAAACACACATTACACCTTGTAAATATACATTGATTTGTATGAAATAAACGTTAAAAAAGAAATACAGAGAAAGTCGCTACCTCCTAGGCCAGGGAGACCGGCGCTAACACGATTACATTGTGCTTTTGTCTCTTGACTGTTGAGTCTCGGGAACAAAGTATATAGCACACTTGCCTGTCGGTCAGGTACAAATGTGGTTGAACCCGAAACGATGTAGGGATTCTTCTTATTTCATCTGGACTGCCAGGTTGATCCAATTTACCGTGGACACCAGAAAACGTTCTGGGAAGTAAAGGCGGCAGGTAAGAGCGCCATAGTCCTGTTGATACAGTTTGGGGCATGGCATGAGACGTATTAAGCGCGGTTGACAGAAGGAGACCGTGCGATGTGACCTATCACGACATTGGTCAAAAATACGTGAAAAGTAGACTGGACGTTTTGAGCGAGAACAAAACGTCACTTCAGAGTCAGTCAGACTTGGGCTTCGTTCGGTGTTGGACCTCGTCCTCGCCAACAGAGCAACGGCTACAAATTACGCCGCTCTTTTATAATAGTACTAGCAGACCCGGCCCGGCTTCGCCCAGTCCCTGGTGGGGAGCATCTAATTTAATTCACATAAGTAGTCATATAAGCTCCCGTTCCCGTTCCTGACTGTCTGTCTGTCTGTCTGTCTGTCTGTCTGTCTGTCTGTCTGTCTGTCTGTCTGTCTGTCTGTCTGTCTGTCTGACCCTGCCCGGCATCGCCTGGCTCCTGGTGTGGAGCATCTCATTTAATTCATATAAGTAGTCATATAAGCTCCCGTTCCCGTTCCTGACTATCTATCTGTCTGTCTGTCTATCAGTCTGTCTGTCTGTCTGACCCGGCCCGGCTTCGCCAAGACCCTGATGGGAAGCATCTCATTTAATTCATATAAATTCCCGTTCCCGACTGTCTGTCTGTCTGTCTGTCTGTCTGTCTGTCTGTCTGTCTGTCTGTCTGTCTGTCTGTCTGTCTGTCTGTCTGTCTGTCTAATCATTTATTGGTTGCGGTTAGAACAACCTTAGATAAACGAAGACCAACTTACAAAAAGCATTAGAAAGAGCACTTGAAAGATCTTTACATATTCCCCCAACAATTAACTTGGGTAAATGGAGCGGCGGCAGCAGCAGCAGAAGAAGAAGAAAAATGAGGAGTAGCAGGAAGGAAGAGGAAGAGGATGGAGGAGGGAAGAGGAGGGAGGAGGAGGGGGAGGAAGAGATAGGCGGAGAGAGGAGGCGGAGAGAGGAGGAGGAGTAGGGAGGAATAGGAGGGAGGAGGAGGGAGGAGGAGGGGGGAAAGAGGAGAAGGAGGAGGAGGGAGGAGGAGGGAGGAGGAGAAAAAGGGAGGAGGAGGGAGAAGGAGGAAGGAGGAGGAGAGAGGAGGAGGAGTAGAGAGGAGGAAGAGGGAGGAGGAGGAAGGAGGAGGAAGAGGGAGGAGGGGGAGGAGGAGGGAGAAGGAAGAGGGAGAAGGAGGAGGAGGATGGAGGAGGAGAACGCAGGAGGAGGAGAGGGAGGAGGGAGAGGGAGGAGGGAGAGGGAGGAGGGAGAGGGAGGAGGAGAGAGAAGGAGGAGGAGGGAGGAGGTGGAGGGAGAAGGAGGAGGGAGAAGGAGGAGGGAGGAAGAGGTAGAAGGAGGAGGGAGAAGGAGGAGAGGGGAGAAGGAGGAGGAGGATGAATGATGAGGAGGAAGGATGAGGAAGAGGGAGGAGGAGGGATGTGGAGGAAGGAGGAGGAGGGAGGAGGAGGAGGAGGAGAGAGGAGGAGGAGGGAGGAGGTAGGAGGATAGAGGGAGGAGGAGGGAGGAGGAGGATTAGGGAGGAATAGGAGGGAGGAGGAGGAAGGAGGAGGAGGGGAAAGAGGAGAAGGAGGAGGAGGGAGGAGGAGGAAGGAGGAGGAGGAGAGAGGAGGAGGTATTAGGAGGGAGAAGGAGGATGGAGGAGCGAGGAGGAGGGAGAGGGAGAAGGGGAGGAGGAAAGAGTAGGAAGAGGGAGGAGGAAAAGGGAGAAGGAGGGAGATGGAGGAGTAGGAGGGAGGAGGCGGGAGGAGGAGAACGCAGGAGGAGGAGGGGGAGGATGGAGAAGGAGGGAGACGGAGGAGGGAGGAGGAGGAGGAGGAGAGAGAGGAGGTGGAGGGAGAAGGAGGAGGGAGGAAGAGGTAGAAGGAGGAGGGAGAAGGAGGAGGGAGGAAAAGGAGGGGGAGAAGGTTTAGGAGGAATGATGAGGAGGGAGGAGGAAGATGGAGGAGGAGGGATGAGAGGAAGGAGGTGGAGGGAGGAGGAGGGAGGAAAGGGAGGAAGAGAGGAGGAGGAGGAGGGAGGAAGGTAGGAGGAGGAGGAAAAGAAGGAGGAGGGAGGAGGAGGAAGAGGGAGGAGGAGGAGGAAGAGGGAGGAAAATTATGGAGGAGGAAGAGGAGGGAGAGGGAGGAGGGGGAGGGGAAGAGGGTAGGAGGAGGAAGGGGAGAGGAGGAGGATGGATGTGGAGGAAGGAGGAGGAGGGAGGAGGCGGGATTAGGAAGTGGAGGAGGAGGGAGGAAAAGGGAGGAGAGGGGAGGAGAGAGGAGGAGGAAGGAGGAGGTAGAAGGAGGAGAAAGATGGAGGAGGAGGAGGAGGAAGGGGAGGAGGAGGAAAGGAGGAGGAGGATGGAGGAGGAAGAGGAAGGAGAGCGAGGAGGGGAGGGAAGAGGAGGAAGGTAGGAATATGAGGAGGGGAGAGGAGGAGGGAGAAGGAGGGAGGAGGAGAAGGGAGGAGGAGGGAGGAGGAGGGGAGAGGAGGAGGAGGAAGGAGGCGGAGGGAGAAGAGGAGGAGGAGGAGGAGGAGGGAGAGGGAGGAGGAGAGGAGGAGGGAGAAGAGGAGGGGAGGAGGGAGGAGGAGGGAGAATGAGGAGGGGAGGAAGGAAAGGGAGGTGGAAGAGGAGTAGGAGGGAGTAGGAGGAGGGTCGAGGAAGGAGGTAGAGGGAGGAGGAGGAGGTAGAGGGATGAGGAGGAGGTAGAGGTAGGAGGAGGAGGGAGGAGGAGAAGGGAGTAGGATGGAGGAGGAAGAGGGAGAAGGAGGGAGAAGGAGGAGGAGGAAGGAGGAGGATGAGGGAGAAGGAGGCAGGAGGATGAGGGAGAGGGAGGAGGAGGGAGGAGGCGGAGGGAGAAGGGGGAAGGAGTAGGAGGGAGTAGGAAGGGAGAGAAAGAGGGAGGAGGAGGAGGGGGAGGAGGTAGAGGGAGGAGGAGGAGAGAGGAGGAGGAGGGTGTAGGGAGGAGGCAGAGGGAGGAGGAGGGAGGAGGAGAAGAAAGGAGGAGGGAGTTAGCCATTGCGAATTCATACTCGTCTAGGTTCTGTGATTTCGGTCCTTCCATTGATTGTTCTTCCCTTCTACATGACTGTAGATAACTTCCTTACACATAAAAAGAGGAATTGTTATTGATATTGCCGTGGCATGGAGGAATATCAGCAGCAGAGTTGATCCAAGAAAACCAAAGACTGAGATCTATGGAGAGCCATGAACGCCTACGCTAGCCGGCACGGCACTTAATGATGATGATGATTGCCGTGTGACGATTCTGTGTAGTCACGTCATTTTCTTCGCTTGTCGTAACGTTGTGGTTCGGGGATTATTTCATCATCATCATCATATATTTACGTACGTATTTAGGGAGGGGGAGGAGGGAGGAGGAAAAAGAAGAAAAAAAATATGACAGTTGGCAGCGCTGGAATGAAAGGAAGACGTGTAGAAAATTTCATCTCAATCGGATGGGCCGTTCGCGAACAAATAAAGGACATACATATATACACACATATATACATACACTCTGTTTTATAGATATAGATGTTTAAGTATTGTTATGTATTTCTGTGAATTCTCTGTGGAGCAAATGGTTTGTTATCGACACGTCAAGTGTAGCGTATCAGTAAAGTAGACTGGAAACGCATCTCCGTGTCGTGTTGTGCAAGTTTGATTCCAGTAGTTAATGACTTTAGCCGGTATCAGATGCAAAGGCTCAATAGTCATCAGAAGTAGAAGTAGAATTGTCTACCAGATACATAACACGCATCTCCAGCGATATCAACGAAGCGCCACTAAACCAGTACAGTAGTGGCGCGAATGTCGTTCAGTTATCTTAACGCACACGACCTATGAAATGTATGTGTTACTCAACCAGGCCGTGTGTAAACTATCAGGTGTTTCCTGCAATCAGTTATCAAAGTTAAAGAATGCCACGGGGTTGCTGTATGAATCAAGAGCCAAGAGTAGCAGTATCTATCTAACAATGCAGCTCTCTATCAGCGCTCAACCTGATAGTCAGAATCATGAAACAGACACGAGAGTATACGAGATTACGGAGAAAAGTCATTAACCTCTAGTCCAGGAAGCCGGCTGTCTACACATAACATATACTAAATATGCTTCAAGGTGTGGACGAGAGTCCTTTAAATTGTTGTCTTTCTTGTGTGTCTTTGTTGATTTCCACTTATCTAATTTCATTTATGCCGGCTTCGTGGCTTAGAGGTTATGACTTTTCTCCGTAATCTCGTATACTCACGTCAGTAACGTGATGACGGTGAGAATCAGCAGTGGTTCGAATCGCATCGGTAACTTACGGGGTATGCGTGCCGGCCGCTCAGAAAGCAATGGCAAACTACTGAGCGTAATCTTGCCAAGAAATCAACATACATATGAAAGATGCTGGGGTTGACAGCGATGTCCTGTAAAGTATAGAGAAAAAATAATTTCATTTATATATTTATCTTTAAGAATGAAATTAATATTTCTTCTTCTTCTTCTCTCTTCTTCTTCTTCTTCTTCTTCTTTCTTCTTCTTTCTTCTTCTTCTTCTTCTCTTCTTCTTCTTCTTCTTCTTCTTCTTCTTCTTCCTTCTTCTTCTTCTTCTTCTTCTTCTTCTTCTTCTTCTTCTTCTTCTTCTTCTTCTTCTTCTTCTTTCTTCTTCTTCTTCTTCTTCTTCTTCTTCTTCTTCTTCTTCTTCTTCCTCCTCCTCATCCTCCTCCTCCTCAACTTCCTTCTTCTCCTCAACTTCCTCCTTCTCCGCCTCCTTTCTCCTCTTCGTTCTCCTCCTCCTCCTCCTCCCTCCTCAACTTCCTTCTTCTCCTCAACTTCCTCCTTCTCCGCCTCCTTCTCCTCTTCGTTTCTCCTCCTCTGTCTCCTTCACCTCCATCTCCTCTGTCTCTCTCCTCTACCTCCTCCTCCACTCCCGTCTCCTCCATTCCCCTCCGTCACTAACGTCTCCTCCGCCCCCTCCAACACTAACGTCACCTTCGTCTCTCCCGTCTTTCTTCTATCTTTCGTCTCCTTCATCTTGTTTGTCTCCCTTCAACTCCTTCGTCTCCATCTTCTTCGTCTCCTTCGTCTTCTTCTTCTTCTCTCACTCCATTTACTTCATTCAAATCGAGTGTAAGAGAGGGTGGGGGAGGAGAATGTAAGGATCTCGTGCGCGGTCCTTCCAATGCGCTTGATAAGTTGGCGTTAATTTCTCTAATTTTGTGCTGCAACTCCAGTTATTAGGTATAGAACCACACAATTCCCACACCAGAAGTAACAGAATCTCCCCCTGTACGACAAATCCATTTGCATTTACCAATCCATATGCAGTTGCGAGTTTACCTACATCGGCAGAACAGTACGGAAGTTATACAGCAGAGGTGTTGAACACATATCAAACTGGATTGACAAGATACTACACACAGGCGATGGCACATGCGAAGGCCGACAGACCACAATTACAAACTTCCGACGTCATCCATTGCACGGTATGTTTTGGAAAAGGGTCATGTTATTGATAGAGACAGCGCTTTTCCTTTGGTATTTAATACACGAAATAGTCGCTTGTTAAAGTTTGCAGAAGCCATCATGATTAATCTGCATAATCTAGTCTGTGCAAACAGAATTAAATGATAGTCAGTTTTAAATTACCGTGGTAGACTATTGGCATTTCTGTGCAAGTATATGTATATTTCTGCTTGAAGGATTCATCCAGTTGATTTACTTTATGTTGTGTAATTTCTGCAATATGTACCTGACGATATGCAGAGAAATATGCCAGACAATAAATCTTGCAATCTATTGTTTGTGTCTTCGTTATTCAAATTCACTAGGGTAAAAAATTGTTTTGAATTTCTGAAATGTCACCTCTCATTACCAACTGTGAAGCGTTTAGATGGTTACTCAAGCTGAAGTGTAAAATATCTATACAGGATTTCCGATTGAGATTTCTTGAGGAATGCCTAAGACCTGGAATATTTCCTCACCGGTAATTTGGGATCTCTGAGAGCCGACAGAATATGTTCAACAGGGAGAAAAAAAACCTGAGACGACTGACAAAGAACCAGATAGAAGAAACCCAGTCCAAGCTGGCCAACCTCAAGCGAACACACAGTTCTGCCTACTACGTCATCAAAGAACTCAGTTTGTATGGCCACTTTAAGCTCACTCAATTCTGTACAGAAACAGTGTACAAGGTGAAAATCGCAGAGAATGCTCGCCTCAGCAAATCAATGAGTACTGATAAGGAAACTATGTCAGTACTAGACAATCCAGAGAAATATGTGAGGAGCTTATCGTCGTACGTACTGAATAATATTGATATTGAGGCCCTTGCATACGGATTAACATTCTGCATAAAGTCCAAATATATCAACCGTATCGAGTCGCAGGCACAGTTTTAAATTTTTTGTTGTTGTAGCTCGCTCGCTTTGAACTCAAGCGTAGTCCATACATATTATGTATAGTAGTGATGGACTGAATTTTGCGTGTGGGTTAGTGTCAGAATCCCAGAGGTATGAGAGAGAGAGGACATAGGACAGGGAGAGGACATAGGAATAGTATGAGGGGAGTAGACGGGACTATACACCCAGGAATAAACAGGACATCGGGGGTTGATAGACAGGACAGTGTCCTTGAATGACAGTACAACCTTGCTCTGGATGATCTGAGACACCGGTCATCACCAGACGGTGAAGGACAGGACGGTATCTAGAAAACCGAGACATCCTACTTAGCATGACTATTACGGACGACACAGGGTCAGAGACCATGTGACCACCGACCGAGAACGAAACAGACTGGACTAGACGGATGTTGAAGAAGGATGTGTTTGGGAGATTTGTGAGAGAGAGTGCACCGAATACTTGATTGCCTGTGCGCTGTGTGTGAGAAACCTGGTGATACGAGAGCGCACGAGTGTATTGCTGATATTTACCTTATATATTGCCATAAGATGTTGTAACTTGAGTTGTGAATTGCCTTAGTATGGATTTCACGTTAACAAATGTCATTACATGCCGACGGCGTTGACCAATTCTTTGTACATGTAATTATTCCTGTCATTACCCAGACAACGAGTAACTGAGACGCTGACAGTTAGCTTTTCCTATTAACAGTGTCCCTCGCCACCAGGTCAACCCATTCCGACTTCAGAGGTACTTGTAATTAACACCCCCAAGTCAAAGACAACAATGTCAACATTTTAGTCCAGCTGTCCGGGTTGAACCTTCAACCTTGACATCAGCACACTAGCTGTTTAAAAACACGTGTTCTTATCCATTCGGCCTTGCGGACTTGGGTTTGAAATATGTGGTTTGACCAAGTCTCTAAGTTGTCACCTACTTCTGCTGAGTCAGTTGGGTGGCTGAAGGCCAAACTGGTAGATTTAGAACACCAGTATCGCACAACACCCTCTAAACAGACATGTCCGCCGACCAACGAACACCTTTCTGCTTTAAACGCGTTAAGGGATAACAAAACCCTCGTAATACTGAAAGAAGATAAAGGGAGCGGTAAAGTATTGATTGGCATGTCAGACTACCAGAGTAAAATGGAAGGGATGTTATCAGATGAATCTAACTTCTGGGTAGATCAAAAAGTAAACAAGTCGGAGGACCTGTATGCAACAATGAGGAAAGAGATTCAGTCACTTGTGAATGCGGGACTCAACAGCGAGACGACTGCAAAAACACTCACATCGCGTGGTTCCCACACGCCTCAGATGTACGGTCTACCCAAACTTCACAAGCCCGGAATCCAGTTAAGACAGATACTATCCATGGTTAACGCTGCACAACACCGAATAGGCGAGACGGCTAGCTGAAATTTTAAAGCCAGTACGACAGCCCTTTGATCTAAAGATACTCAGACAGAGATACATTCGAACTGGTGGAATTATTGGTGATCAAGTGAAATGGCGAGTCATGACCGCCCACGCTTTCCGGCATGGCACATAATTGATTGATGGACATAAATAATAAGCGCATGGTATCCATGACTATAGCCTCACTATTCACCCAACGTTCCATTAGATGAGGCAGTAGAAAAATAATAAGTGAACGAATTAAAGACACACAACTAAAACTAGGCATAGCAGCATCTATTCTGGCGCGGCTATTATTACTATGTACCGCCAACACACATTTCAACTTTTCTAAAAACGTCATACCGCCAAATTGACGGAGTTGCCATGGGGAGTCCTCTTGGTCTATTTTAGTGGACATCTTCATGGCACATTTAGAAGAAAAGAGATCCTCAGACATTAAAAACGTGGTCTTATATCGTCGTTATGTGGACGATA
>JACEFZ010007367.1:30000-31800 GCA_014155875.1 Cepaea nemoralis
GCTAACCTTTCGAGGGGATGACGTAATGCAAAGTCTAAATAACCGGCTCATTACAGCAGTCGGCCGAACATTATTTGCTTGTAACTCCAGTTATAGGTACAGAAACACACTATTTCCTATCCCAACAGTAAAAGAATATGCCCCCCCCCCCCTGTACGCCAAATCCAATTTAAAGTGCGAGTTTACCTACTCGGCAGAACAGAGAGGCATTTACACAGCAGGGTTGTTGCACACATACCAAACTGGATTGACAAGATACTACACACAGGCTATGGCAGCATGGGAAGGCCGACACATCACAATTTCAACTTCCGGCGTCATCCATTGCATGGCATTATTTTGGAAACGGGTCGTGTGATTGATAGGAGAGCGTTTTTTCGAGTGTTGCTTAATACACAACATAGTCGCTTGTTAAAGTTTGCAGAAGCCATCATGATTAATCTACATAGGTCAGCATTGTGCAAACAGAAAGACATGATAGTCAGTTTAAAATTACCGTGGTAGACTATTGACATTACTGTGCGAACATGTATATATTTCATCTTGACGTTATTTTATCCAGTTGTTTTACTTTAGGTTGTGCTAATTCTGCAGGATGTACCTGACGAGATGCAGCGAAATATGCCAGGCAGTGAATCGTGCAATCTATTGTTGTGTCTTCATTATTCAGATTGCTCTAAGATTGTCTTAGATACCATCACTTCATATTTTACAAGATCTTCTCCTTGCTCTGTACCATCGTATTTCTTTAATGTGACTCTTTGAGGTAGATAGTACCACGGCATTCTAGAGATGCCGCAACAAACATTTTAATCTGTTGTTCTTTGAGGTTTACATGACTGGTTTCAGACTAATTTGGATAAAATTGATATTTTAACATGCAAACTACACGTCCAACACCAAATAAATATCTAAAACTCAACCAAACTCAACTCCACTTCTTAACTCTGAATTGATTAATGTGATGTGTGTGTGTGTGGTGTGTGTGTGCTGTGTGTGTGTGTGTGTGTGTGTGTGTGTGTGTGTGTTGTTTGTCGGATGAAGAAGGCATTTTCTGCGAAGTACCGGGTTTTTGGGAAACGGGGCCGTGGCCCCAAAGTCCTCATGCCTTCTATACATTTGGGGAAAAAAGAGGGGAAAAAGCTTTTTGGGGAAACCCCCAGTTCTCTTGTTCGCTCAAAACCCCCTGGAAGATACTTTTAAAAAACACGATCTTTTAATGAAATTTTTTAGAAAATATCTTTCTTCGGGAAAAACCCCATAGGGGCCCCTACACCAAAAAGAGCACCAGTGCAAGTTTGGTTGGGAATTTATGGCCGTTTCCGCACATAGCGTTTGGTAGTTGCAGCATGTCAAGTTGATTTAAAGATTAAGACAGAGGTGCAAACCCACTACTGATGCAGTTAGAAAGGGACTAATTGGGTTTTTGGGGAGGGCCAGCCCCAAACCGGACCTATAAAGTATTTTGTCTCGACGGGGGAAAATGAATTTGGGGAAAAGCCAATCATAACATATGAAGAGTTGGTCGACCCTTGGCCAAACTAACTAGGGGTCTGTTTTTTGGCATAGCCGGGGGGGGTGAATTGAACAATTATCTCCCAGAGGATTTCAATTTTTTTTTTGGCGGAAAATGAGCTGTTGCTATCTTTTTTTCTACGGCTTGAACTGGGGATACTGTCATCTTTTTGTAGAATATAATCCTTGGTTAGCTCGGTATGCCGGAAGGAGGGGAAGGGGGTCCTTGGGGGTGGGGTCCACCAATCTATGATCTATCTTCTTGAAACCCCCGGAAAAGGGCTA
>JACEFZ010007368.1:0-31685 GCA_014155875.1 Cepaea nemoralis
CCTTTCCACTGGAGTAAACTAGGCAGGCCGAGGGAGGGATCATGCTGCATGAGCAACACATGGTCTCTAAATTCAGCCCAGGCTTTGTGTTATGGAGAGGTATAACTCCATTTTACAAACTATCGTCTGTCATGACGGCAAGGTGCCAGTCTGTCACTATAGCCAAGCCAAGATAACTTTCTTTCTTTGTACGATATCCAATAATTGTATGTTTTCTCCCGTGCCTGTAAGAACGTGTTTGTTGGATCTCTTTAATATTTGCATCTTGCTATAACACAACATTAAATATGTTTCTGATTCTGTTACCCTCATTGTTGTGTCTAGATTCCGTGTTTCATGGCCGTATAGTACTATGGGTTACTTAAATTCGGTTCAGAACTTTATCGTAGATATTAATGTGAGTTAGTAACGTTTGTTTCTCTCCAAAAGCCTTTTTAGCTACAGAAATGCTTTATCATATTTCATTTTTATATCGAACATCTTCTTAACTATTTGGCCCACATATTAATGTTAATCTTCTGTGTTTGTTTGGCAGTAACACTCATCTTTGTGATGCTGGTATTTATCCACTTGCCAAAATACTTTAGTTGTGTCGTTGATATTTGCTATTTCTTCTACAATGCCTTGTTGATCTGTAACAGCAAGGATACATTCTCTGACGAATGATTTAAAACATCATGTGCTGTTGTCTAGTCTTTCATCCTTCGAATGAGACATCTAAAGAGCAGTGGTAGTTTTCCCTGAGTGACCCTTCCTCAGCGAGGCGAGTCTCCCGCAGGCCAGCAATATCAGTGTTAAGACGATTGAGTTCGGCATCAATCACAGCCGTTTTTCTCACATCGTCAATATTGGTCAAGTCAGTAGAAAATCCTGGACACATGGTTCTCGCGTTCCAGGTTGCAAGCCGTAGCTTGAGGTTTCTATTTATATGTTTATTTGTACCTGGTGCATTGGTTTTACAGCCTGCGATTCAGATTTTGTCCTAGCTCCAAGCACCCATTGAAGCAGGCAGGCTGTGGCGTGTCAGCACACAATTGGCCGGGGGCTGCCCAGCTTGAGGCGGGCGGTAGCTGATCAGTGACATCTGTAGGTGTCTCCCACCGTCAGAGGCAACGCGTGGCGCCCAGTGTCTACGCCAATTGACAAGGACTTATAACCCGTAACAGTTGCCTCTCGCTTTGATTCCAAGACCAGTTAAGACCAGGGATGGAGTTGTAGCCTCTCCATAGCACAAAGCCTGGGCTAACATATGGAGATCATGTGTTGCCCATGCAGCATGATCCCTCTCTCGGCCTGCCTAGTTCACTCCAGAGGAAAGGTAACACCTATACATTTGGAACAAGACAAGCTGCAGAAGCTGCCGGATCAGTAAAGCAATTCTCTAACTGTCCACCTGTCGGAGCTTCGATCCTAGACCAGCCGCCAACCAAGGCTTAGGGCCTGGTCTGCCCTGCCATGACATTTTGTCTTTAGCTTGCATTTCCTCGCACCAGGGTAAGGCTTGTACCTTCCCAATTGCGCTCTTCCGCCCGAAGCCTTTGGCACAATATGGGGTGTCGGGTTTGGTAAGCGCCGCCCAACGTTCGGCGCTAACAGAAAGCAGTTTTACCGTCTACTATTATACGGAACTCAGTCATATCTGACTAAGACCTGACACACAAACAACAGCGAGTGAGATAGAGATTAACAGTGCGAGAGATAAAGTAAGACAGCGGGTGAGATATAGGTGGAAAGCGGGTGAGATAGAGGTGAACAGCGAGTGAGATAGAGGTGAACAGCGGGTGAAATAGAGGTGAACAGCGGATGAGATAGAGTAAGACAGCGGGTGAGATAGAGATGGACAGCAGGTGAGATAGAGGTGAACAGCGGATGAGATAGCGGTGGACAGCGGGTGAGATAAAGGTGAACAGCGGGTGAGATGGAGTAAGACAGCGGGTAAGATAGAGATGGACAGAAGGTGAGATAGAGGTGAAAAGAGGGTGAGATAGAGTGAGACAGTGGGTGAGACAGCAGGTGAGATAGAGAGTTAGTGGGTGAGATAGAGTGAGACAGCGGGTGAGACAGTGCTTAATAGCGGGTGAGATAGATTGAGATAGCGGGTAAGATAGAGTTAACAACGGGTGAGACAGCGGGTGAGATAGAGTGAGACGGCGGGTGAGATAGAGCAGAACTGCATGTGAGACAGAGTGAACAATGGGTAAGACAGTGGGTGAGTGTCGTGTGTGTAAAGAATGAATGTCGTAGTAGTTATTTGTTCTTCTTTACCACTTTAGTGTCGTCCCTGGAGTGAGAGGAATCAACACCCACATTTGTTTTAATTCAATATCTCTATCCTGGAGATATCCAGCAGACTCCGTCCACAACACTCCCTCAATCTGAAGACACCTTCTTCTCACTCTTACTCACTCCTGGATCATGCCCCCTCTCGTTCTTCCCCAACATAACATACGTGACAACTCTAGCTTCAACAAATAAAAACAAGAAATTTATTAAAGCAAAGAGTATATGTAGGAGAAGTGTGTGTGTGTGTATAAGTTGTAGAATGTGTGACGTGTACTCTAAAGTGTCTATAGACTCAGATCAGTGTTCAGGAGTATAGTCATTCTCATCACTGTGCTGAGAACACATTAGCACAATTTATTTCAGACAAGCAACCTCACCAAGGTGATGCTCCTCCGGTCACGTGAAGACTTCATCCGTAGTCTCTTGAACCACTAGGATGCTTGGACACCCATGACAAACACTGTCTAATGAGAGTCTTCAATCTGCTTAACACTATGAATTTCCTCTGTTATTTAAATGATTGTTATCAGAGAATTCTAAGACTATTGTCACTGTTACTGGGGAAATCTTAATGTATCTAGTGTCACTGGTTTTAAAGATTCCCCATAATAACACCACACTCTGACTATTCTAGGTATCAGTATAAAGTTGTATGCCTGTTCCTGGTATCAGTAGTGTATACCTACAATGTTCTGACTGTTCAGTGATACACTTATCACTTACTAAAACATAAATCTCATCAGCATTTCCTGCTCAGCAGAAGCTAGGTTCCCGCAAACCAACTTGGGTATAAGCCCAATGTAGCGGCCTCTCAGCAACTTCTGTCTTCAAATTCTGAGCCATCATCTTCTAAAATGTGTTAGCTTCACTGCTGAAAATCATAGCACACATACGTGGACCTGTAAATGGAACCTGTAGAATATAGAATACTATGGTGAGGGCAACTCAATCCTGGCCGGAATTGGGTGAGTGTAGGCCAATAGCAGCACTCAGATCTATAACAGAGATCCGATCTCTGTCATACGGCCAAATAACTCATCATATGATCTAAGACATGGCAACACCAGGAAAGAATAAAGGAACGGGTAGAAACTCAGTAGATGCCCTACTGGAAGATCCTACCATTTCACATTCCTCTCCTCCCTCTCAACCATCCTTAATCTCTCTAATTATTATTCCACTACATTGTCCTCAACTCCCTGAGTAAAATGATATATCACACAAGCTTGTTGAAGCCACACAATAGAATACTAGTGCCGACGCTCCTATGATACTTTCTAGCACCGCACTTATAGAACATTCTATCACTAACCTATAATACATTATATCACCGCACCTACTGTACTCTATTCCTAATCATACTCTAAGTTAGATATGATTAATAGCCTACCATATGCCTATTCCAGTTGCTAATCGAAACTAGGCGATCACAGACTGGATCTATGTCCGCCGATAACTATCAACAATTTGACACCCCTAGTTTCTTTCATGGAACACAACTCGGAATAATGCACCGATCTTAACACTTCAGAATTTTTGGCCGACTCCCTCCACTTGTTTACCGCAACTGGGTTTTATATCAGTGCTTGAGTGACGTCACCAAAAAGTCTAGACGCCAATCAGTCCAGAGTCTGGTTTTCTCCTCCTATTCTAGTCTAACTGGAGTCAATCTGCGGTCAAATTTGCTTTCATTTGGGGAAATTCTTTGTCCCGTACATCAATAGTTCAACCTGAGAATTCCCCACATCACAGAATCCATCCCGCGTCTTGTCCAGACTTTCCGTCTAGCACTTCAAATGCCGTTTCCCGCCTTGCAGACAAATGACGCCGTTGTTCGTCTCGAGCAGCAATTTTGTTAACAAAATGCCAACCGGTGTAGACATTGTAACGCGACGTATTTGTTCCCCGAACAATCCACATCATACAGAAATGCCGACCAGGTGTAGACATTTTGACGCCATGTATTTTGTTTAACAGTTAGAAATGCCGACTGTGTAGACAGTTTTAACGACGTATTTTTCTCAGTCTGTACAACATCAAAGGATTACTTGTTTTTTTTGGTTTTTTTTTCAGACTAATGTCTGGTCTGGTTGTCATCGATCGAAACTCCAAGTTTATTTCCCGACAGTGAGATAGAGTGAGATAGTGGGTGAGATATAGTGAGACAGTGGGTTAGATAGAGATGACCATCGGGTGAGATAGAAGTGGACAGCGGGTGAGACAGAGTTAACAGAAAGTGAGACAGATGGGGTCAGCGGGTGAGGCGGAGATGTTCGTATAACAACTGATAGATGACAACTCACCCTCACATGAGTTGACAATATAAAATGATGATTCTGTGGTGAATAGTAAACGGGTTTGGCGGGGCTTTCTTGCAAATGTTATGGGATGCAATGTTAGTAAAGATATTATGGAGTATGATATCAGTACTTCCAGCATGAGAATGGAGGTGGAGGCTGTAACGGTGGCTTTCCGATGGCCATATAGTTATATAGAATATGTTTCGTTTGTGAAGGACTCGCAAAGCACGCTACTTAAAATAGAAACTGGTATTTTCTAAGTGGGGTGGCTTGCCTCATACCAAAATATGTGCTGTGCGTCCTGGGCAACAGGTCCCTTCGGGGTCCTGGCTAACATCAGTAGGATCGATTATTCCTCCGAAGTCGTAGAGTATCTGCCTGCACGGCGAGGAACCACCTGTCTGCACACCAATAATCCAGACATGGGACAACGGATACTCACACAAACCTCAGGTTCGGTATGAAATCACATTGATGTTGGACAACACGATGTATTCATCCGACATACAGGACTTCACGCTGAAGTTCACAGCCAGCGAACACAAGCAAGCAAGCACGTACTCAAAGACCGGACCGACTCTGTGTAGTCTAGAGAAACAACAGTGGAAGACATACATTTTGAGGAAGCTAACCATGACAATGACGTTTATACACAAGACATTACTGCAGATACAGTCAATCACATTCAACTAAACGAAATTAGAAAATGAAAAAGCAATAGTATCGGCTTGATGTAACCTGTTTGTTTGTTTTTTTTTGTTTTTTTCCATATTGCTTGGTCTTGTTTTCTGCAGAGCGGCATGCCGTCAGCGTCGCACAAAGCACAAGCTCCTTAGCTCCAGCCAAAAATCTATGGGGCTCCAAAAATATCCCAATCGTGAACAGAATAACGGATTCCGCGGCCTTTTGGCTAAGATCAGAATGCAGATTAGATGGCTTCTCGGCCTTTTGCCTAACATCAAATATCTGCACTTGATCTGACCGTGGTGCAGAGGCGTTCATCTAAAATGCAAACTCGAATCAACCAAATCACTTACCACTAACACTGGCAGACAAGTCTTGGTGGGCTAGAAGGGTCCAAAAGGGACACAGTGAGACTAAAAGCATTTAAAATTTAAAAAAAAAAAATAATGGATTCCAACTACGAACTCCAAAACCTCATAGTGTGAGCCAGTCGGCTTAAGCAATTCACAACGAAACCACCCCCCCCCCCCCCCATCCCTTTCTTCAAACTAAAATTGAAAGATGACCCCTACAATAAATATGGGTAAACCGTCGCGTTCTTAAGGAGTTCATGCCTGGATGTCGGTCAGATCAAATAAGGCAGTTATTGCCTCTGGGTCCTGGTTCCAAATTCGATTACGATTTCTGATGTCTGGAGTTTGCTAATGCATTTATAGCTGTGACCTTCCCAAACCAACCCATCTTGAATAGACTACTTATCGACCCCTTACCTATAAGGGGTATGTCAAGTGTGGGAGTTTACAAATCAAGTACATTATTGGCACAATGTATGTCCAGAATGGACTAGTGGATTTATACAAGACAGTGATCATACGAGTAGGATGTGTGAAGAGTTGCCAAAAATTCATATGTATTAATAATTTCTCTTTATCTTTACCTTTTATCCTATTAAGCATTTAGCGAGTCGAATGAATGGGTGCGGTTTGGGATATATTTTTCTATTAATGCCTATCTTCGACTTACATTTAGTTGTTAGGTTTTGATCAACGATCATGTTCATTCTAACATGGGTATCTTCCTTTAATTCATGCTCCAGGTTTCTCCCATAGAGCAGACAAGGAGAATCTTAACACAGTACATGAACTCCGTGGTGCACAAAATTAAGATTGTTTTTTTTTTTCAGAAGAATAACACATGATGTGAATGTTCTCTATCGAGGTTAGGTCTTCTAATGATCAAGTTCAGCCTGGGTTGTGGCCTATCTCACCTGCTCTTCTCTATTCCCAGTTGGCCAGAGAGTGTAATGTGCATAAGGTGCACATGCAGCCTCCAAGATTCGTTTCTTGACTTCATAAGCCTAAGGGGATTGACTTTATGTTCACTACCCCAGAATCACCCGGACTCCCTGGTGAAGGCTGAAGGACGCTGTTCGTAATCCCGTATACCCACTTACGAAACACAGCTGCGCGATATTCCGCAGCAGATCGCGTCCCGTTGATTTCTTACGGAAAGGTATGTGAGCCGGTCGTTCAGAAAGCAATGGCAAACCACTGAACGTAAAACTTGCCAAGACATCAACAGCAGCTGAAAAATGCTGGTGTTGACTGCAATGGCCTGTAAATAAGATTTGCACACACACAAAATCACAGAATCATGGGGATAATGGAGATAATCACTGTTTATCTATTTTTAAGTTTACATATGCACAGCCCAGACTGCGACGAGTCGGCAATACTTGTAAGTGAGACACTGTTGTAATCAAGGCTTTCCTCCTTTCTACATAGTTACGTGGAGGTATGCCCTTCCGTAGTCAGTATCTTTTACTACTCTTATCTCCAGAAATACGTTAATAGTGAAAATGCCTCAGTCAGCGTCTTCCACTATTAAATATCTTCAGCATTACGTGTTAGTGGGACAATACCACAATTAGTGTCTTCCACTGTTGTATATCTTCAGCATTACGTGTTAGCGTGATAATACCACAATCAGTGTCTTCCACTGTTGTATATCGTCAGCAGGAAGTTTAAGCGTGAAAATGCCTCAGTCAGTGTCTTCTACTGTTACATATCTTCAGCACAAAGTGTTAGAGTAACAGTGCCACAATTAGTGTCTTCCACTGTTGTATATCTTCAGCAGTACGTTTAAGCGTGCCAATGCCCGAGTCAGTGTCTTCGGCTGTTATATATCTTCAGCACAAAGCGTTAGAGTGACAATACCACAATTTGTGTCTTTCACTGTTGTATATCTTCGGCAGTACTTCAGCAGACCTTTGCTTAAACAGTATCTTCCACTTATCTATATCATCAGCAGTAAGTATAAGTATGCCATGCTTTAAACAGTGTCTTCCACTTATCTATATCATCAGCAGTAAGTATAAGTATGATCACGATGGAGTCAGTGATTTCGCTGATCTTATCCTCAGGCAGCTCTCATACCGTCCCGGTGGCCATGGGTTCGAATTCCTATTTGATAACATTATAAAATTTGTCTTGGGCTCCCAGGTCGGCGGAGCCCAAAGCCGATACCAGGAATCGTTTTGTGTAGGCGATGGGCGGGATTTTGATCACATGATCCATCGAGTGCTGGGTAATCTATACAATATGTGCCTATCACCATACACCCTTGGCGTCCATGGAATGTAAAGGGCACTCTACTGTTGTTTGCGCTACATCCTCAGCGATCCGTGCATGTATGGCAATGCCGTTGTTGCATATTCTTAACAGGACGTAGCAGTCAACCCCAACATTGTTTTTCGGTTGTTCGTGATTCCTGGGCAATTTTACGTTCAGAAGTTTGCCATTGCATTTGGAACCACCGGCACCCATACCATTTCATTTAAAAAAAACTCAAGGAGGTCTGCTGCCAAATCGCCCACAGCTGTGATTCGAACGCAGGTATGCGGGATTACGAACTGCGTGTGTAACTCCTTCGCCGCGGAGCCGGCGGCAATGCCGTAGACTGTATTATGTTACGATTTCCGTCCAGAATATATGTTGTTGAACTCCAGGTTATTTGCCTCAGTTTGTACTAGTGAAATCACCTTGCATTATTAGTATTCCTAGTGAGTAACATAAGATCAGTCGGGCAACATAATTAAATTTGAAAAATATATACGCAAATGGGATACAATTAACGAAATGTATAGACTATTTACGAGCAGTGTTACCACTGAAGTCATCATCATCATCATCATCATCATCATCATGATCATCATCATCATCATCATCATCATCATCATCATCATCATCATCATCATCGTCATCGTCGTCGTCGTCGTCATCATCATCATCATCATCATCATCATCATCAACATCATCATCATCATCAAGTGCTTTGCCAGCAGGCGTAAGCGTTAATGTCTCTCCACAGATCTCCGTCTTTGAAGTTCTGGGTCAACTCAGCTGATGATATTCCTCCACGTCACCATCTCAGTCCATTCAACATTCTCTTGGTCTGCCTCTGCCAATCGTCCCCTTGATCTTTTCAGCCTATCTTTTCATCACGACCAAAGAAAGCTGTTTGTATCTTTGTTATTGATGAATATAATGTTCTAATTGCATTAGCCTTGTTTTTGCATTCGTGACAGTCGAAGGAATTCTCAGCATTCGTCTCTGGAATCACATATCTGTTGCCTCCAAGTTCTTCCTAATGTGTTCATTTACATTATAAGATCAACTGCCACCCAGCAAACATTTGCTATATTGCATTACATAACTCTATTTCTCATATTCAATGATAGTGACTTATTACATAAGATATGTTTAACTGTTTTTTTGTTTTTTTATGCAGTTTATCCCTGACTTATTCTGTTCTTAATCTCTGATTGTCAAGGTCTTAGACTAATATTAGTTTAGAACAGGACAGATAGAGTAAAATGACAGTGGATATGGACGACAGCACAGACGAGCAAGATTTAAAAGACATGTTGTATTATGCAGACTGACATACATCCACACTCGAGTGCCATACCGCGGCACGACCCACTGTGACAAGACCGCCGGGGCTTGGTCTGGTTTGCCACGATAGATACAATCCCCTGCCTTTGCTCCAACCACCTCAATAGCACTCTACATCTACCAGGCCCCACACAAGCCGGGACAGCTTAACCTTCCCTCCCTCACCTAGGGTTCCAAACCCCAAGGGGGCTCGGACCAGACACCAGTCATATCACTGCACAAAGTCATAGCTAAGAGAACAAAAAAATTTAATTCTGAACTACGTCAACCACAACACAGAGAAGGATGGCTGAAAGCCAGACTAGAAGAACTATGTACATGAGCATATATGCAGATGAGGATTCTTCATCATGGAGACGGACGATAGCTCGTGCGGTTGTCCAGTCGTGGTCGCGACTCACCCAGGCTCCTCCAGTGGACTGGAACTCCAAGGTCTGCTGCCTCTCCAAAGTTCCCTCTTCACACAGAGAACCAAGCAAGGGCTGATCAAGCGCAGTACCACTGCCTGACTGACACTGCACTGATGAACAAGGCTCCTTCCTTGCTGTCGTACTATTTCCCTCGTCACCCTCCTGATGAAGTCTGGGCCGACCCTAGCATATTAGCGGTCTCCCACTTGCAGAAAAAGTACATGTAGCACCGTCTCAAAATACACAAGAGCCAGGTCACTCTTCTATCTCATAAGTGACCCACACACTGATATGTCACCTACACAATGAGCGGTTGCTCCACACGAACACACAATGTCACTGGTAAAGTCTATTAGGTGACTAAACACTTCACCTTATTTCCATGTCCTTGGACAATAGATCTTCACACAGTATCATGTAACTACCCTGATCAATGGGTAGTAATCACAACCTGTCAACAGTTCATCACGACGGCATGAGGTAGCTCCCTACCTTACCAAACATTGTCAACCGTTCATCACATTGGCATGAGGTAGCTCCCTACCTTAACAAACATGTCACTCTGGTGTTCCCACCAATGTTGTAATCAATGTCCTAGGTCACTGGACCACATGTTGGCTTCATAAAGGTAACCAATGTAGAAACACTATTTAAGCATCAATTGATACATGGTGTCCCATAACCCAGCCGGGCTAGAAGCATATAACACAGGTCATGGTGACCGGTAACAATGATCACGTTACTCAACTTGAAAGTTCCTGACCTTGCAATCACCAAGGTTTACACTGAGGTTGAATGTCACCAGTGCTTCACTGGCTTGAATCACCAGACGTTTCAGTGTTGGATCCTCTCAGGATCGGATGACACTCGTCGGACTCTTGACGGAGGTCCTAACCTAGACCTACCGACTTATTCAGCACTCAGCTCCTTCCAACATTGATCTCGCAGAATCAGACGACCACTCCCAGTATGGCCTCAATCAACTTCTGGATAGGCCCTGGAATGAGTGGGCCCATAGAGCTCATGGTGAAGCTCTTGAATCTTCTTCTGTATAGTAATAACAGATCCTGAAACACGGAGAGGTTGGTGTGAGTACTCAACTACAACAAAGACTACTAGCATCTCCACCCCGTCACCTGCCTCTCAGACATTCCTCATGTCTACCAACATGAGTATGAAATCATCACATCATAGATCTAATTAGTCACTATAATATATAGGCATAATGATGGTAGAAAAAGCAATAGCACACCTGTTCAGTCAAGTAACACTTCTGGGCTACATATAACCCCTAGCACCAGAGTCGACTGTATGACTCTGTCAAGCATCCTTCGCCTGGTGCCAGTCCAATCCGGTTTCATCTTCCATCATCAATCAACATATACACTTACTTTCCTTTCAGTGTAGGGATTACTGTATCGAGAAGGTGTCCAGCCGGACATCTCCTTCCTGACAGACTCATCAATTCATCAATCCCTTAACCCATGGATTGATCAATTACACACATTAATAACTATATGTCCATAATGAATTATACTCCTGATAATTCATTACTATAGCATTAACCAAGGAGAACTCATGACTTGTTACACTTAAATAACAAAATCATATCACATCCATAGTGTCAGGTCTGGGATCCCTGCCCCAGATCCTGAGTTGCCCTTGTATTCACTGACTATCTTTCAGGTCAGTCATACCTGTGCCGGTCGAGCACAGCTGTGGTGGCCATTCACCATTACACTTTCCCACAGCTACTGTAGGTCCCGTGTACCTTGTCCCGTGACGACTTAAGTCACGTCATCCAATGTAGCAAACCTCCAGACTCCACTACCAAACTTTGACTCCACCTTTTGGGGGGGATTATTCTTCTCATATACTACTACTTCACGGCAGTACTCCAAGTACTCCATGAACCGAATCAGGGTTCCAGAAGAGTAGACTATTAGAGACAGACACGGTTAGGTTCAAACCTCGATCTATCTAGACACCACGGCCTCGAATTACGGAGTGCCGCTTCACCCTCGATCGGGTATGTTCACTCTTCGGATCTGCACGATCGCATTGGGTCGGACCTATTACCTATCGGGTTGGGGGTACCGGCCTACCTCCCGCTGCCTAGACAAACGTAAGATGGAACATGCACGGTCATCATAGCGGACGGACATGACAACCAGCAGTAACTATAGTATCAGGAATACTTTCTATCAACTGTTATCCTAACGATGCAACACCATTCGGCTTACGCGGAATAACACGGCTATCTGCACACAGCAAATACACCACTGCTGATCTCACCTTGATTCCCCGAAAAATCACCACCACTGATAGAACAATTAAGTTACAATTCTAATGTCACGAAGCACATTCCACATCTCTAATAATAAGCTCTACCTTATCATTTACAGCGTCATGCATGTTGATGTAATGACTGACAAACTGTCGCCTTGCCTGCGTAATTAATAAACCAAACCAGTAACTGCTACACACTGTAACGCACATCGTTCGGCCTATTTTATGTACACACCACTCGCTGTGGAATACGGCTTGTTCCGTCAGGTAACACATTACATCGCTGATCGATAAAGCCTACTTAAATATGCAACCGCCAACTGTAACGGATAACTCAATTTTGCGACGGCAATTAATTCATTCCGGGAACTCAGCACGGCATCACGACAACAATTAAATAATAGAATAAGTATTCAACTAACCTGTGATTGAAGAATCACAACCTTGACTGCAGATGTCCGCACTGGCCGCGATTATTGACATCAAAATTACATCAGCCTGTTGGCTGCGATCTGATCACGCTGAGATTTGGTGGGCGACTGACCACGACAATGTCAGTGCGCCTTCCACTCGCCTACACGGGCCGCGTGACTTTCATGATTCATGAAGAAAACCAGAGTCACGATAAGTTCCACCAACCCGTGCTGCCTGAAGCACTCGTGAACTTAGAGCTATTTCCCACGTACGCACTTAAGGGAACATTCTAGATTTTTCTATAAATAACTAGAATAGCTCCGCCCCGCACTACATTTCTAGGGATATCCCCTATTAATTGATATTAATTTCAAGGGAGACCAACGCCTCGCACTCCCTTCAAAGGGCTATTATGCCGAGATCTGACGATCTGTAGGCGTTTCGTCACATAGGCCCCCACTTAAGATGGTCGACCCTGTCGAACTCACTAGACAAAGATCGGTCTGAACTCTGAACCTCTACTCTATCAAGATTGGATTCCCAGGAAAAGACGTTCCATAACATTCACTTTCCCTGGGGAGATCCACCAGAATGGTATGGATGCTGGATCACCAACCACCGCCTCAAACATACGTTATCTCCAGCGATTAGGCCCGAAACGTAACGGCCTGGTGATTGGCTTACAGGATCTGCCTACACTGGACTGTACCGCATCCACCTGGTGTAGGCCATCGGTTACTTTACTGAAGGTTCGTTCGTCCCTTCCGACAATAGGATTTCTCCTATCCCGACTCGGCATCACCCTCGTGGACTGTTCGCGGATGTCGACCGAAATGAATGGTCGCTTACTCCAGGTTCGTCTGGAGTACCCTTGCTCCTGCCTTCTCTCCCGCGAGTAAGGACAGTGAGCCTGTCGGCGTATCGAATCACCCGACGATCCCGTCGTGCCAGATGTGACTTCGCCTGTCCGACCTCGATTCCCAGTGTGCTTAACACCATGGCCCTCTTCCCGACGGAGCCTGTTCGCCCTAACCACGGTTGAACGCTCAGGAGACCGCAGACCCTCCCCACAGGATGTACTGCGTAGGACTGAGTCTTCCTCGCCCTCGTCTGGACCCAGAACCGAATCTAGCGCGATGGTAGTCGCACTACTTTGTGGAGAAACTACCTCGGACCTCTCCAAATTCTGAAGGAGAGTACAATGGAACTTACGCAATTCCCCGCGGACCTTCACCTCATACGTGGATCGTGACATTATCCGCTCCACAGGAAAAGGGCCCTTCCATCCGAGTTCGAATTCCGCCCCCTCGATTGGGAGAAGCGCGAGAACCCTATCTCCAATCTGCAGAGATAAACCGTGTCTGGTCCTGTGCTTTGGTACTGCCAGACAACACGTTTGGCACGACCGGATATATCTCCGCACGTCGCCTGTCATTCCAGGCCAGTGGTAGTGGCTGGAAAGACACTGGACTGTTGCCCCCACATCCTTATGTCCGGTTAAGGATAAGGTATGCACTCTATGTATCAAGCGGGATCTGTAGTCAGTAGGGACTACCATCTGACCGTACTGGCTATCCCCTTGCCCGGCTCTACGATAAAGCAACCGGTTTTCTACATAGAACTGACCCGGAGTTGGCGGGTCAGCACTTTGGGACACCTCCAGTAAGTAAGGACGCAAAGTCTGGTCCCTACTTTGAGCACTGCTCACTAACCTCGCAAGAGAATGGTCTATTTCCTTACCACACTGCCTTTTTCCATCCTTAGCCCTGGCCTGTCTAGCGCTCACTAGACAATGTTCCCTGGGGTCCCCCAGGAATACATGCGGACGACCGAGGATCAAAGGGTAAATAGGATCAGGCAGCACAGCCGCCTGGATGCTACCCGTAACGTACCTGCACCGAATGTCAATCCGAGCAATCGGCAAGTCCATAGCTACGGAGCTCCTCATGGCCAGCTGAAATTCTCTTGTCTCGCCGGTGAGCTGCCCTGGGCTCACAAGGTGGGATGAGATTACAGCTTCAAACTGCAATCCTGTATCGTATAGACATTCCACCTGCTTCCCATTCACCTCTATCGTTTCGATCACAGGTGATTTCTCAGACTTTGGTTTCTCCCGACCCTTAGGTGTGGTCTCGCTAGGTCTACCTCTAGTCGAGGCGAGACACGCAAAGTGCAAGTCCTTTGGCTTCCTCAGACAATCTACATTATTATGGGAAGGAGACTTACAGTACTTACACCACCTCTGACTCCACTTCCGTTTTGGGGAGGCGGGAGGGCTTTGCTTCTCGGGTTTCTTACCAGAGTCTTTTACCACAGGATCTGCTACATTGGATGATTCTTTGGGACCTTTGGTCTTGGGCTTCTGATCAAGCCCCTTCTGCCTTTTCTGTGAATCAGTCTGACTGGAATCCCCAGTCTCACCATAGACTTCCACATACCTTTCAGCTAACTTATTTACTATGTCTAGCCTTTCCGCCCCATTTTCCCCTAAGAAATTCCTTAAAGGCTTGGACATCTGCATCTTCATTTGATCCACCACCATCAACTCTCTCAGACTCTCATAATCCTCTTTGAAATTGGCCAAGGCCATCCATTTCAACAGGTAGGAATTCAGCCTCACACTATAGGCCGAGAACATCTCACCTGGTTCTCTCTTGGAAGTTCTGAACCTCCGCCTGTACGCATGGGCTGTCATTTCGAATCTTTTCAAAAGAGCCGATTTCAGGGTTGGATAATCATTTTCCATCCCTGGGGGAAGACGCGCATACACCTCGTACGCGGTGCCACGGAGTCCTTGTGAAAGCTTAAGATTCCAACGCTCAGGCTCTAAACCCATAGCTTTACACCTTGCCTCGAACTTCTCTAAGAATTGATCTATCTTCTCTTGGTCCGGTTCAAATGGTGGAAACGGCCATTTCATAGCATGGTAAGCTGGTCTGCTGGCTACTGATGAGCTAGGTAAAGCTACTCCACCTACTGCTCCCTCAGACTCACCAACAGATTTAGCCTCTACCTCAAGTTGCTTCATACGGAACTCATGTTCCAATTCCAACTTCCTAGCATCTAATTTCTTAGACTCTAGGTCAGCTGCCAGTTTTTGTGCCTGTTGGTCTGCCACCAACTTTTGCTCTTCAAGTGCTACCTTTAGAGCTTCAAGCTCAATTTCTGACTTTCTTCTCTCCCTCTCTTCTGCTCTGAAGTCTCTCTCGACTTCCAGTACATAGGCTTTGAACTCCTCACCGTCCAATCCCATCTCAGTTGCAGATGCCCGCACCTTAGCTAAATCTAAAGTACGAGTAGCCATGTTAAGTGTAACTTATTATCAGTATAGATATGCAATACTCAATCACAATGCTAACTGTTCTCCAACCAACACTGTAACTATGTATCTATACTACCTTAACTAAATGTCTGTCCACGTCGAAGAGAAAGGTCTCAGTAGCCCTACTCGTCAAGTAGACAATAGGTATAGGACAGATGACACTATAACCTATTCCTACGAGATGTCAGAACAAAGAGAAGATCCCGGACGAGCCCCCACTCTATCTTGTGACAAGACCGCCGGGGCTTGGTCTGGCTTGCCACGATAGATACAATCCCCTGCCTTTGCTCCAACCACCTCAATAGCACTCTACATCTACCAGGCCCCACACAAGCCGGGACAGCTTAACCTTCCCTCCCTCACCTAGGGTTCCAAACCCCAAGGGGGCTCGGACCAGACACCAGTCATATCACTGCACAAAGTCATAGCTAAGAGAACAAAAAAATTTAATTCTGAACTACGTCAACCACAACACAGAGAAGGATGGCTGAAAGCCAGACTAGAAGAACTATGTACATGAGCATATATGCAGATGAGGATTCTTCATCATGGAGACGGACGATAGCTCGTGCGGTTGTCCAGTCGTGGTCGCGACTCACCCAGGCTCCTCCAGTGGACTGGAACTCCAAGGTCTGCTGCCTCTCCAAAGTTCCCTCTTCACACAGAGAACCAAGCAAGGGCTGATCAAGCGCAGTACCACTGCCTGACTGACACTGCACTGATGAACAAGGCTCCTTCCTTGCTGTCGTACTATTTCCCTCGTCACCCTCCTGATGAAGTCTGGGCCGACCCTAGCATATTAGCGTTCTCCCACTTGCAGAAAAAGTACATGTAGCACCGTCTCAAAATACACAAGAGCCAGGTCACTCTTCTATCTCATAAGTGACCCACACACTGATATGTCACCTACACAATGAGCGGTTGCTCCACACGAACACACAATGTCACTGGTAAAGTCTATTAGGTGGCTAAACACTTCACCTTATTTCCATGTCCTTGGACAATAGATCTTCACACAGTATCATGTAACTACCCTGATCAATGGGTAGTAATCACAACCTAGCATACACTGTCAACAGTTCATCACGACGGCATGAGGTAGCTCCCTACCTTACCAAACATTGTCAACCGTTCATCACATTGGCATGAGGTAGCTCCCTACCTTAACAAACATGTCACTCTGGTGTTCCCACCAATGTTGTAATCAATGTCCTAGGTCACTGGACCACATGTTGGCTTCATAAAGGTAACCAATGTAGAAACACTATTTAAGCATCAATTGATACATGGTGTCCCATAACCCAGCCGGGCTAGAAGCATATAACACAGGTCATGGTGACCGGTAACAATGATCACGTTACTCAACTTGAAAGTTCCTGACCTTGCAATCACCAAGGTTTACACTGAGGTTGAATGTCACCAGTGCTTCACTGGCTTGAATCACCAGACGTTTCAGTGTTGGATCCTCTCAGGATCGGATGACACTCGTCGGACTCTTGACGGAGGTCCTAACCTAGACCTACCGACTTATTCAGCACTCAGCTCCTACCAACATTGATCTCGCAGAATCAGACGACCACTCCCAGTATGGCCTCAATCAACTTCTGGATAGGCCCTGGAATGAGTGGGCCCATAGAGCTCATGGTGAAGCTCTCGAATCTTCTTCTGTATAGTAATAACAGATCCTGAAACACGGAGAGGTTGGTGTGAGTACTCAACTACAACAAAGACTACTAGCATCTCCACCCCGTCACCTGCCTCTCAGACATTCCTCATGTCTACCAACATGAGTATGAAATCATCACATCATAGATCTAATTCTTCTTCTTCTTCAGCATTCCGAGCCATTGAGGTTCTTTGCTGCAAATACAATCTGTCTCCATTCGTCTCTCTGGTGGACCTTCTCTTGCCAGTCGTTGATTCCAAGTGCTTGTAGGTCTGTATGTATATTATCTCTCCACCGCCTTCTTGGTCTACCTCGGGGTCTACGGTCATTTATTTCCTGAGTGTAAGCGAGTTTTGTTTCCCTATTATCTTCCATTCTTTCTATATGCCCCAGCCATTGTAGTCTATTAGCCTTCATGATACCAGTGATTAGCGGGGACTTAAACAAATCATAAATGTCTTTGTTACTTCTTCTTTTCCACTCTCCACTTTGTGTATCCCTAATGGGTCCAAAGATGCGTCTTAAAATTTTGTTCTCAAAGGTTTGTAACAAGGCTTCGTCTCCTTTCGTTGTACTCCAGGTTTCAGAGCCATACAGCACAACTGGTCTGATCAGTGTTTTGTATATTGTGATTTTATACAGATCTAAATAGATCTAATTAGTCACTATAATATATAGGCATAATGATGGTAGAAAAAGCAATAGCACACCTGTTCAGTCAAGTAACACTTCTGGGCTACATATAACCCCTAGCACCAGAGTCGACTGTATGACTCTGTCAAGCATCCTTCGCCTGGTGCCAGTCCAATCCGGTTTCATCTTCCATCATCAATCAACATATACACTTACTTTCCTTTCAGTGTAGGGATTACTGTATCGAGAAGGTGTCCAGCCGGACATCTCCTTCCTGACAGACTCATCAATTCATCAATCCCTTAACCCATGGATTGATCAATTACACACATTAATAACTATATGTCCATAATGAATTATACTCCTGATAATTCATTACTATAGCGTTAACCAAGGAGAACTCATGACTTGTTACACTTAAATAACAAAATCATATCACAGCCATAGTGTCCGGTCTGGGATCCCTGCCCCAGATCCTGAGTTGCCCTTGTATTCACTGACTATCTTTCAGGTCAGTCATACCTGTGCCGGTCGAGCACAGCTGTGGTGGCCATTCACCATTACACTTTCCCACAGCTACTGTAGGTCCCGTGTACCTTGTCCCGTGACGACTTAAGTCACGTCATCCAATGTAGCAAACCTCCAGACTCCACTACCAAACTTTGACTCCACCTTTTGGGGGGGGGGGATTATTCTTCTCATATACTACTACTTCACGGCAGTACTCCAAGTACTCCATGAACCGAATCAGGGTTCCAGAAGAGTAGACTATTAGAGACAGACACGGTTAGGTTCAAACCTCGATCTATCTAGACACCACGGCCTCGAATTACGGAGTGCCGCTTCACCCTCGATCGGGTATGTTCACTCTTCGGATCTGCACGATCGCATTGGGTCGGACCTATTACCTATCCGGTTGGGGGTACCGGCCTACCTCCCGCTGCCTAGACAAACGTAAGATGGAACATGCACGGTCATCATAGCGGACGGACATGACAACCAGCAGTAACTATAGTATCAGGAATACTTTCTATCAACTGTTATCCTATCGATGCAACACCATTCAGCTTACGCGGAATAACACGGCTATCTGCACACAGCAAATACACCACTGCTGATCTCACCTTGATTCCCCGAAAAATCACCACCACTGATAGAACACTTAAGTTACAATTCTAATGTCACGAAGCACATTCCACATCTCTAATAATAAGCTCTACCTTATCATTTACAGCGTCATGCATGTTGATGTAATGACTGACAAACTGTCGCCTTGCCTGCGTAATTAATAAACCAAACCAGTAACTGCTACACACTGTAACGCACATCGTTCGGCCTATTTTATGTACACACCACTCGCTGTGGAATACGGCTTGTTCCGTCAGGTAACACATTACATCGCTGATCGATAAAGCCTACTTAAATATGCAACCGCCAACTGTAACGGATAACTCAATTTTGCGACGGCAATTAATTCATTCCGGGAACTCAGCACGGCATCACGACAACAATTAAATAATAGAATAAGTATTCAACTAACCTGTGATTGAAGAATCACAACCTTGACTGCAGATGTCCGCACTGGCCGCGATTATTGACATCAAAATTACATCAGCCTGTTGGCTGCGATCTGATCACGCTGAGATTTGGTGGGCGACTGACCACGACAATGTCAGTGCGCCTTCCACTCGCCTACACGGGCCGCGTGACTTTCATGATTCATGAAGAAAACCAGAGTCACGATAAGTTCCACCAACCCGTGCTGCCTGAAGCACTCGTGAACTTAGAGCTATTTCCCACGTACGCACTTAAGGGAACATTCTAGATTTTTCTATAAATAACTAGAATAGCTCCGCCCCGCACTACATTTCTAGGGATATCCCCTATTAATTGATATTAATTTCAAGGGAGACCAACGCCTCGCACTCCCTTCAAAGGGCTATTATGCCGAGATCTGACGATCTGTAGGCGTTTCGTCACACCCACCACGAAAAGTATAAATTGGAAAATGGGAATTCCCCACTCGGACACGAAAGTGGACGTAAACAAAGGAATCCAAGGAGAATGTGGACAACGTAATTGGACAGCAACAGGAGACGCTGTGATTGGGCTTTCGAACAAGGACGTGTTTTCAAAGGATCTGTGTGAGGTGACCTCTGGACGCGATGATATGAGCGTGAGACAGCTCTGAGTCAGGAGAGGGGTATCTGTTGATGATAATACTGCAGTGAAGTAACCGGGCGGAAAAACCTAGAGTGGAATTACAGCTTAAATGGAATCAGTGGATCAGGGCGTCAAGCAGAGCGCAGTAGACTGGACACTCATCGGTGGATTCAGGAAAGTAGGTGCCGACCCCTGTCTATAGGGGTCAACCTACAGGTCTGCGTGAGTTTAATGTTCACATGTCTGCTACGGAATAAACTTCTGGTTAGCGCTTTGATATCTTGACTTTTGCCGTTGATTATCATTGTATTCAAGGTAAGGACGCAAGTTTAATTCCTCGTCCTTCGTTGCTGTTTTGCATTATTATGAGTTAATACCTCGACGGTTGCCGGTGTAGGCACTTCGAGGCATATGGGGGTCGTCACTGGACTCGCTGCATAAAAAAATTGT
Source organism: Cepaea nemoralis (assembly GCA_014155875.1). Classification (NCBI taxonomy): domain Eukaryota; kingdom Metazoa; phylum Mollusca; class Gastropoda; order Stylommatophora; family Helicidae; genus Cepaea; species Cepaea nemoralis. The sequence goes on from JACEFZ010007368.1 coordinate 20,571, forward strand.
CAACACGAAATTCCTGCCAGATTCAGTTAGCTGAGCGTAGAAACATTTGCACGCCGACATCTTGAGTTGCACCGCACTACACGAATCACACACAAGTTCGACGTCACAAAATGGAGAAGAGCAGGAATAGGTAAACTGGAAAGATCATAGCATATTTAAGAACATTATTGTGTTTTGAAAGAATGTACGGGTATGACTACAGTGCTACTTAAGAAAGGAAGATAGTACATAGATATGAAATGTCCGAAACATTCGACACCATGGTCGATATGGAAAGTAACTATGTTGATGTGAGTAGGCCATAAGATCTAAAGAAACACTGCGCTGCCACATAGGATGGAGTGTACTACCGATCTGCAAGTATAGTTTACTCTATCAGAAAGACATTCGTTATTTTACGAACATTACTAACATATTCAGACTCTATAAATATTAGAATAACATTATATTTAATGAGAATCCATGAAATTAATAGCGTTAATATTATCATGGAGCAAAACATGGACAGTGGAGACAAGTCATATGATTCGTTTGAGTATATAGTCGACAGGGAGGAGGCTGAAAGCAATTATAGTAGGCAGTGAGCTCATGTTGAACACTGCACTGTCACATTAATCTATTAATAGATTGCTGTGTTAATTGTTGTATACTACTCCACATTATCATACCGAATATGACAACTGTGAGGAGCGTGGGTCAACAGTGAATTTCGGAGGTGCACTATTATAATCTGTGGAAAACGAACATACTACTTTGTAATGAACGACACTACTCCCACACCTTGTCCCTCCACATAACCCTTTCAGGACATTTTTCCTCACTGACACTGCCCCACAATATTCCAGCACTCAACCTTCACTATTTCAACCTTATATTATGATGCCGTTATCGGATACTAGACTCACATTGCGCCGCCATACCAAGTGAGCAAGGATTTACTAACGACATTTCAGTCGTCACGGACACCTCACTGGCATAGGATCAACGGACACGAAGTTTCTGCACATAATATCGCATTCTTTATCGCCAACACTACATATGGGACATTACGGAGACACTACACACGTCATCATAGAGGAATAGAAGGACGGATAAGACAGCACACACCAGTCTACTGTGGGTATCGTTACAATCATATACCCAAATTTAACTCAAAGTTCGACGGGTGCACCATAACCGACTAGGTTTTGTCAGTCGGCCACAGACCGCGTGGTCTAGGTGCTGGTGTAAGTGCATTACACCATCGTGTCAATTTACCTGATATTGTGTTTTGAGGAGAACCTCCATTAATTGTCGACTGCAGAAAACGAATATATTCGAGCATTTGGAACAGTCGAGCATGGAATGGACATTTGGAAATTTCGTAGAAGACACCGACACCGCAACTTTTCTTAAGGCCAGTACCTGTTGTAATTGTCAATTGGTGTGACATTGATTTTTTTTTAAAGTTTAATTAAGGTGTCGTATTTTCAATGATGTCAAAATTTATTATAAATTAACAGCCGTTTGTTTTGTATGATAAGTCAGTAGTATGTTATGTTGAATCTAAGTCTGAAAGTATTTGTTGTCGTGTTTAAACATTGATTGGTGTTTTCGTCCCTCGTTAATCGTCTACTGTGACTATTAATTATCTAGTGTCATATTTGTCAGAGCCTAGCTATGCAGCAACATCGTTACGGCACCCGGCGGACAAGAGTTGTCGGCTGGCAAGATTGCTACCTGACACGCGACCAGCGGTCAGGCTGACGACAGACGCACGCAAGCCACGTGACCCCACCAGAGGCAGTGGGCAGTGTGCGTGATAGCTCAGACCGAGCTGGGACAGGAGACTGGAAGGACATGTGTGACGAGAGCAAGGCGTTTGTGTGAATCTCCGTGGTTGAAAGCCGAACGACTGATGTCTTGAGCGTCAGACCTATGAGCTGTATTGTGGTTGTGAGTTATATATTGTAGATCGTTGTAATTATCGTTCTGTATTTAATGTGGCAATAAATCCATAGAACTTGTGTTGCTGTGTCTTACGTCGAATCACGTTATACTTGTACTGTCTCACACGTGTTAGCCAACGAGCCGAATATAAGATCCTGACACGTGTGGACGTGGGTTGCTCGTCCTTGTTTAAGAACCTAATATATGTAGACGTGTGTTGCTCGTCTTTGTCATCTAAAACTATAATTCTTGAACTTGTAAAATTTGTCAAGGTTATAGTAATGTAAATGTGATCGTAAAAGTCTCAGTGTGATCCATTACTACATTGTTTAAATATGTTTAAAACCATTAGTAAATGTGCAGTACATATTGTTTGATCCTGTAAACGTGTAAAACATTTGTGATTTGTGAAACTTGTCACCGTTTGACCTTGTCGACATTGTGATTTTGTCGCCATTTTGACCTTGTCGCCATCTTGTAAACTTGATGTCTATGTCCTTACTGAATGTCATCTTGATGTAAGTGATGTGTCATCAATGTTATTGAGTGTTCAAATACAGATAGATTGTCTTTGTGCATTAAGTTTGTGGAACGCAAAGAGTTTTGGAAAGAGTGTAACTTCTGTTGAGAAAAACACTGTTGACGACAAATTTACGACATACAATTATACTCGACGCCATCCAAACCTAATCAACACTTAGTGACTTGCAGGCACACACCAACAAATAGACGCTAACTTATTTCTCTCCAAAAACAAAGCAGGTTTTTTCCGTACCATCCATAACCTTGCCGTAGAGGTCATTTGTGGTTCCAAAGTAACGACCCTACAGTTTTCCTAGCCCGATTGTCCAACCATTCGTCACCGTATCCAAAGGCACTTGAGTATATTTTTCTTTACTTTAACTTTACGTATGCATTAGTGGGCACGCATCGTATAGTAAAATCAATTGTAAATTGTTTTTCTACTAACCATTTACAACATATTTTGTAGGGTTGATTATCATTGACGTATTTTCTCCATCATGTCGTCATTATTTGATTTCATCGATATGGGTATTAAATTGCATCTGACAGGTGATGAATTAACAAAATGGAGTGAGAACAAATACGCAGAATACCTACTTGTTCAGGAAAAAGCTGCTGAACGCGATGAAAGGGCAGCTGAACGAACTGCAAAGCAAGCAGAAGCAGAATTAACTGCAAAGTTAAAGCAAGCTGAGATAGACAGTGAACTTAAGAAAGCAGAAATAGCAGCTCAGAGTAAGAGAGAAGAACTAGAATTACAGTTGAAAATGAAACAACTTGACACCGAGACTGCAATAAATAAAGAGTCAAAGAAATCTGAAAGACTGGAAAAAGAAAACCAGTATAAGAAGTATCAAGGTATCGTTCGTAACTATACCTCGGGTGACTGCATAGCAGCCTTTACCCAAAATTTTGAGACGTTAATGGAACATTACCAAGTTCCACTTTCGGAATGGAATATTCTATATATGAGGAGTCTATCTGGGGAACCTCTTAAAGTTATTGAAAACCATCCCCAAAGACCTCAGGAAAGAGTACCATTATATTAAATCTAAAATAATGGCACATTTCATGTTAGACGAGGCAGGTTACAGAGAACAATTCAGTAAACTGAGTCCAAAATCAACTCAAACGTTCTCTGACTACCTCTGTTTAGTCCGAGACATTTTCAGCAAATGGACTTCATCAGCCAAAATTAACAAAAATTATGATAAATTAGAAGATCTCATCATTCGAGATAAAGTCATTTCTTCTATCCCATCATCTTTTTCTAAGTTCTTACAGGAGAATGAATGCACAAGTGTGGAAGAAATGGAAAGACGTGGGTCGGCCTATTATACGGCCAATAAACAGTGCTTTGCCACTGAAGCTACTGACAGTAACTGGGTAGCAGCAGCCAACTATGAGAAAAACTATAGTAGGCAAAAACCATAAGGCCTACCTCTGAAAAATTTAGACATTGTATTCACTGTAAAATGTCTCACCATTTGAACGATATGTGCGATAAAAACCCAGGGTACCAAACATACTTGCAAAATATGGTAAACAGACAAGACAGAGAACGTAAATCGTTCAAAAGTTTACGTAAATGTTTTCTCTGCAAGGCTTACGGGCACCATCGTATGGATTGTAGAGGCAGGCATATGACCAACAAAGCCAATGCCGCCTTGTTCGATAGCTCAGCGTCAGAAGACGAAAATCCAGAAAAACATCCTGTACATGCAGCACATGCTTGTGATGTATTTAGTGCCAACACATGCACTGTCTGTAATACCTTCTTTGAAAATGGTATCTTAACATGCGGGCACGCCATCCCTATTGCCAATGAGGAAGCTAACTTGGTAATAGACTCAAAAGGGCAGATTAGACATCTATCACGGGTATGTAAATGGCAAGTTTGCTACAGTACTTCGCGACACCGGAAGTACACTTATTGGCCTGAAAACAACATTCATAACGCCTACAGACTATACAGGCAGACACATCACATGTAGAACATTTTCAGGCAATATTGAAAAATATCCATTAGCTTGGGCATACATTGAAACACCATTCCTCACCGGGAAAGTAAAGGTCGCAGCACTTACAAACCCAGTGTGCGATATAATCATAGGAAATTTACCTGAGGTGAATGACAAACCTCATAACCATGACATAACATCACTATGTATTAATGATAACACATCACCACCAAATGTCATTGAAAATGTCATATCACCTATTGAATGTATGTTAGCTAATGCAGCACTAAGTTCTCATCACATCATTGACGATATCATTCCATCATCATCTGATGTCATTGAGTGTGTGAACGCAGTAACAAGAGCTACTGCTAGAGTGCAAGAGGAAAGTAACCAAACTGAGGCTATTCAAATGCTTAGCCCAGAATTACCACCTAGTGACTCTATGAAGGAAACATTCATAACAGCTCAAAAAGCTGATCCTTCACTGTCAAAGTATTTTGACCTGATCGGCAAAAAGGCAAGAGTAACCAAAAATGCGAAATGGCATTTTGCTTTACACAATGATATACTCACCAGGTATTACACCAGAGGTGACATTACAACAAAGCAAACTGTTTTGCCAACTACTTATCCCAAGCAAGCTTTACATCTTGCGCACGATATACCTTTTGCAGGTCATATGGCATATGTTAAAACCAGGTCAAGACTTTTGACACAGTTTCATTGGCCAAAATTTTGCAATGACATAAGAACATATTGCAGAAATTGTGATACATGCCAGAAACTAGTAAAAAAAAGGTAAACACCCACAGGCAAGGTTACAAGTCACTGACTTAGCCAGTCGACCTTTTGAAAAATTATCAGTTGACATTGTGGGCCCTCTTAGTCATACAACTACTAGAGGGAATAAATATATCCTAACTTTAATTGATCAATGTAGTCGCTGGCCAGAAGCTATTCCGCTAAAGAACATTACTGCCAACGACATCATGGAAGTTTTCTTCCATATTTTCTCCCGAATTGGGTTTCCAGATACTATCCAGTCTGATAGAGGCCCTCAGTTTATTGCCGCATCGACCCAAGCTTTCACTAAAATGTTAGGAGTGAAGCAAGTCTTCAATACCCCCTATCATCCTCACTCGAGCGGGATTATAGAAAAGCTTAATGGGGATCTGAAGCACATGCTTGCCAAAGTAACTCAAGATCACCCCAATAACTGGGATGTATACTTACCAGCTGTTCTCTTTGCTTATCGCGAGGTACCACATTCTAGCACCGGTTTCTCTCCTTTTGAACTCATCTATGGTGCCAAACCACGAGGCCCATTAACAATTTATCACCAAATGTTAACTGATTCCACTCCAGTACTGAAACCCATATCATCATTTGTGTATGTAACATCATTGCGTGAAAGGATAATTAAATCATGTGAAATTGCTAAAAATGCACTAAAACTATCTGGTGCTACTTACAGACAGTACGCAGACAAAGGTAACAGGACTATAACATTGACACCTGGACAGGATGTTCTACTACTACTACCTAGTGACAGACAGCTACTGACGGATTCTTGGCAGGGACCATTTAAAGTGACAAGACAAATCTCACCCGTAGACTACGAGATCCTAATAAAAGACAAACACAAAATATTTCACATAAATATGCTAAGACCATACCACAACAGAGACAACGAACAAGACGATACGACAGCTTGCACCGTGATAATAGATCACGAAGATGACGATTCTAGCGACGAGATTCCAACACCTACATTAGACACGACAAACTGCTTGAAGGAGATCAAAATCAATCCAAACTTAAGTCAAGCAGAGACAAACAGTTGCAAACAGTTGATACAGCAATACAACACCATTTTTTCAGACAACCCAGGACAAACAGAATTAGTACAGCATCACATCACACTCACATCAAACACACCCATAAGATGCAGACCATACACCATACCATTACATTACAAGGAACAACTACATCAGGAAATCATCAACTTAGAAAAAAACAACATCATCAGACGATCCCTTTCAGACTTCTCTTCACCCATGGTCATTGTACGTAAAAAGGACAACACCATACGACTTTGCATCGACTACAGAAAACTGAACAAAATAACTGTTTTAGATCTTGAACCAATGGCAAACACTGACGATCTTCTGACAGAACTGACTGACGCTAAGTTCTTTACGACGCTTGACATGTCTAAAGGTTACTGGCAGATTGCTGTACATGAAGACAGCAGACATCTAACAGCTTTCGCCACGCCTTGGGGACTGTACGAATGGTGCAAACTTCCATTTGGGCTAGTCAATGCCCCAGCCACATTCGTACGCATGACGCGACTCCTCCTATCTGACATTCCTAATATCATTTGTTATATTGACGACATCTGTGTCCATACAGAGACAATGACGGAACTGTCACTTCCAACAAATAAGAAACAAGTCCGCAGTCTGTTGGGAGTGATCAACTATTACAGGAACTTTATTCCTGATTTTTCAGAACTGACTGAGGTTTTTTCTAACTTACTAACCAAGGATAAGCCTGAAAAAGTTGTACACGATGAATGCCTACGAAATGCATTTCATAAAGTTTTGGCACACTTTTCTGATAAAAATTCGAATAACCTAATCCTTAATTGCCCAACATCCGTTTACCTTTCAGATTGAGAACAGATGCTAGCTCCGTTGCGATTGGGGCAGTCCTGTTGCAGGAATACAACAACATCCTGCATCCAATTTGTTTCATATCAAGAAAACTAAGGCCTCGAGAGCGTGCATGGTCCATTTCGCAATTAGAAGCACTGGCCTTAGTAGAAAGTGTGACGAAGCTATCCAAATATCTTCTAGGACGTCACTTTATCATCGAAACTGACAACAGTCCATTACGGTATATAAATGCCGGAGTACCATCCAATAATATGATTGCTCGCTGGTCCTTGAAACTTCAAAATTTCAGTTTCGAAGTTCGCCATATTCCCGGCAGAATGAATGCAATTGCCGATCTTTTGTCCCGTTGTCCGACCGACCCAGTAAGCAACGTCTGAGTGCAGTGTGTGTAATACACTCATACCAACACAGCCACCAATGAGTGAATATTCTTGCCATTCACCTACTGTGTAAGGTCTATAATTGAAATTGTGATACGGTTAGAAACCGACATGTATAATATACTTATTTTAATTAAGCCATGTAATGAGTGTAGTATAATTGTGTAGTGTGTGTTAGAAAGAGAACATTATTAATTGTAAATATACACCAAGAACAGTGTCACAGACGCTTAACCACTTACCAGAAGCGAACTTTACCATTTAACAGTGACAGCTGTTAGTGATTTTCTTCACCGTGATATTTTATCGACGTGTGCAAATGTGAACTGAACAGTGACTTCTACACCACCTCTGCATCGAATTTAATCCAAATTGTTCGACATTTCAACATCAGAAATAAGAACAGTCGATCATTATCCAGAAGTTGTGAACACATCGGAAACAAGAACATTCCACCATAATCCGAGAGTTGTGATACTATAACATCGAAAACGAACTTTGATAACATTTTACGATCTGTTAAAACCGGAACAGTTGTGTTCAAACAGTGTAACAGCAACTAAATTTTGCGTTTCGTGTGTATTTCCGGTGTAATTTAAAAAGTATAGCAAAATTAGCAGACGATATACAAATTTTCAAAAATGTATGACGATTGTAAAATCCTTTTGAATCTATAAGATATAATACACCAATTGGGTACTTATTTATTTTGATTAGTGTAATCTTAGAATCATATCTTGATTAATATATTCATATTACCGACTTTTTCTCGTTAATATGAAGAAACGTCAAGCAATGACGCTAAGAAATTAAATAATTATTGTAATGTATAGAATTTCTGGAATGTCGAAATTACTTCCCTTGCATTTGTGAATTACATTAAGGGCCATAATTTGAAACATATTCATTAATGTGTATTGTATAGATAGACATTTTGTTGCTCAAATGGTTAGCACAGCAGGTAGGCGTCCACTTAGCATGTCATAGAGCTGCCAACATTGCAAACCAACATAAGAGCTCCTGGCCAAATGAGGTCAGAGTTTAAGTGTTTAATACGACTAATACAAAGCCGTATTTCAGTCTGGCTAGATGGCTGTTACAAAACAACCATATTATTACGTTTTTTTTTTTCAAATTGCTGCGAGGTAGATGCGTGAAGCTGGTACTACTGATCTGACTGGGTATTATTGCAATGGGGGTAACCAGGCATCAGGGGATGAAACCTGAGTTGTGTTAAAAGTCGTACTTCATTTGTCATTCCAATGCAACTTACATTTTTTGTATATATTTCTATGCCATATATGTATTTTCATGCATAACACTGGGAAAGAGTAGTCTCTGACATGAAATTAACACTACCCCAGTTTATACATACATCATGAATGAAAGATGGCATCTTTCATTGAGGTACCCGGGGAGAATGTCAGAGCCTAGCTATGCAGCAACATCGTTACGGCACCCGGCGGACAAGAGTTGTCGGCTGGCAAGATTGCTACCTGACACGCGACCAGCGGTCAGGCTGACGACAGACGCACGCAAGCCACGTGACCCCACCAGAGGCAGTGGGCAGTGTGCGTGATAGCTCAGACCGAGCTGGGACAGGAGACTGGAAGGACATGTGTGACGAGAGCAAGGCGTTTGTGTGAATCTCCGTGGTTGAAAGCCGAACGACTGATGTCTTGAGCGTCAGACCTATGAGCTGTATTGTGGTTGTGAGTTATATATTGTAGATCGTTGTAATTATCGTTCTGTATTTAATGTGGCAATAAATCCATAGAACTTGTGTTGCTGTGTCTTACGTCGAATCACGTTATACTTGTACTGTCTCACACGTGTTAGCCAACGAGCCGAATATAAGATCCTGACAATATGTATATATTTTTATATTCTCACATTATTCATGTGGTTTACATATATTTCATTCATTATAAGAGTATCGTAATTGTGAGTAATATATAAAGTGTTTATCGTGTTGTCACTTAAATTTCAAGATTAATTGTGTCTTTTATGAATGAAAATATGTACTTTCGTCTTACGTCAATCGTCTTTTATCAGTATTAGTGTTGGTCCGCTGTACTTATATATTTATATTCCTTATATTGAACATATTTTCCCATAATTATTTTTGTGGCTTACATATGTCACGGTTCGTATAATTATCGTATATTTTGAGTGATATATTCTTAGGTGGTCGTCAACGTGACAGTATTCGTGTTAATTAAGTTGATATTTTGGGTCGACGTTGATACCACAGGACTTATTATTTAAGTCAATAATTACTCCGTTCCGCGAAGAACCTTATTGTAAATTTGTCGAGTTTTTTTCTTCTCTTGCCACTTCGCTATTTATTTCAGCTAGATAGCTCAGTTTACAGGTAGGACAAGATGTCTACACTACAAGAAATCATGGAATTGGGTGAGAAGAATGGATTGGCTGGAGCAGAACTCAGGAATTGGGTCATACAGGAATATAGAGCTCAAGCTGCACGTGAGAGGGAGGAACGACAAAAGAAATGGGTTCTTGAAAACGAACATGAAAAGAGGGAAGCCTTGCAATGCGAACGAATAGAGTCTAGAGAAAAAGAATTAACTTTGGCAACGTGAAAAGATATCTGCAATGAGGAGAGAGATGGAAAGAAAGACAGATAACAGCAGAGGCAGAATTAAAAGGCAAGACAATTAGCCGTAGAAACAGAAATCGAGCAAAAAACGACTCGCACTTCAAGAGGAGAATCTTGCAAAGGAAACAATTTGGAAGGAGCGAATGAGGAAACAAAGACAAATGTATGAAATAAAAGAAAGTAATCACACAGGTAAAGTATCTGCTACAATAGTGAAAGAACCGAACGCCAGAGATTTCGTTCAGAAAGGAACTATAGAACACAAGTCTAACGAAACACTTACAAGTACAAATGCCCAAATTGAAACAACACAAGAAGAAGAAGAAGAAGAAGAAGGAGAAGAAGAAGAAGAAGAAGAAGAAGAAGAAGAAGAAGAAGAAGAAGAAGAAGAAGAAGAAGAAGAAGAAGAAGAAAAGACGCACATAGAACAGGGTACATCAACGGTAGAGATGCATGATTCAACGCTACTGAGTGATAGCATAACGGTAAATAATTGCGAATTATACAAAGTCAACGAACCCAAACATGAAGAAATAACTGTTGTTACAAAACAAATCAAACATGATTATATGTTTCTCAATGACATTTTTGTTAAAAATCCCAAAAACAGAATGAAAGTTACACGCACTCAGTACAAACATACGTCGTTACAGCGTATGCATTACAGAAGATACACAAGACTGAAGACAATACCATTGGTTCAATCAATACAATGTACAAATATTGGCATGAGTGCAGAAGAGAGATTTTACAGGTTTGAAACAAAGAAAGAAAGAAAAAAAATTGAATGGAAGAAATAAATAAAGGAAAATAAAATGGGATGAAAGGTTAGGGTCACATACACTACAAACACATTAGAGTCTTAGGTCTTATTACTTAGTTATGCAAGGTATCACTTGTCAGAATTGTTCACACTATCTAATAATTCTATAATTCAACTTAGAAATAATTCGATTCTTTATTCTTTGATAATTATGTCTATAATAGAGAAATTACTTTTTTTTTTAAATTTTTTT
>JACEFZ010007369.1:0-32532 GCA_014155875.1 Cepaea nemoralis
CAATCTTCTCTTGTGTTCATCGAACGGGAGTAATGGGAACTTCATTGCCTGGTATGGACCGCCCCTAGAAGTTGTTGAGTCAGGGAGAACAGCGCCTCCCACTGCACCCTCGGTTTCCTTGGCAGTTTGAGCTTTTAGCTCCAACTCCCTCATACGGAACTCATGGTCTCTGACGGCCTGCTCAGCCTCCATCTTCCTAGCCTCCGCCTCAATTTTCTTGGCTTCGCGCGCAGCCTGTCTGAAGTCTCTTTCCACTTCCTGCACATATTTCTGTAACTCCGCTCCATCATAGCCCATCTCACGCCCTGTAGCCTGTACGTCAGCGACATTAAACCCAGTTGATGCCATCTTAAACTCAGAGGGAAAGTGCCCAAGAAATTGTATAGAAAATGATTATCTCACATAACCAAAATATATATATTACACGACCACAACACGTCGTATGTCGGTCAGTCTGTGTCAGGAAGAGTATAGACAATAGCCAGGCACGGTAGGCAGAACCTATTGATAGTAGACAAGGATATCTGTCCCCTATCACTAAATCAGCCAGAACTCCACCAGGATTTCAAATATCCCGCGACGTGCCCCCAGAAATTGTAACAAGCTACGTGGAGGGTCCCGAATAGCCCTATCACAATATTTCAATAATCTTCTATATAGCCCTGGCTGGGATAGGTCTTTACCTGCCAACCCTCCTCCGTTTTCCCCGGACTCACTGTCACTCTTTCTTTCGACCTAAGGACCTATTTCCGGCAATGTTCTTCTGGCTGATCCATATATATAACACAGTGATCGTTGGAATAAACTAAAACTTGATTTATTAAATCAATAAAGGACAGCACAGGAAAACATCAAGGCAGTTAACACAGATAGGTCCAAACAGACACAACACTGATAAAGTTCAGGCACAGAGCATCAAGGCTTTACATCATAGACCAAGCTGTAGTCAAGGTCCGTTCTGTCCACATATCGCTCACCAAATGATAAGTCCTCCTTGCTCTCCCTCCCGGTTCGTTTGGCCAACAACAGTTCTCCGTGGACCCTGGTTAATGTTCGTGGGAAAAATGTCCTGTGATCCCTGGTCACAATACTAAGGGAAAGTTCTTACAAAAAGGAAATAGTTCATGAGCGGAAATGGAGTAGGTATCCTTCACTGTCTCATACAAGGATGGATGGGCTGATATTTAGGTGGGTTCAGTCCCGAATACAAACTGACTCGATCTTAGCTTATCGAGATGACTGGCGAGGTGTTAGACAGAGTGATGGTCATTCTTTCGGGCTAGCTGTGGCACTATCGGGTATAAATCACCACCGTAGACCAGGCATGGCCTAAAACTTGACATGGCCTCATCTTCAACATAATTTCATCGTATAGCCCTGTTGAGACCTTCAGCTCTGTTCCTACCTTCAAAAAGGAATGACCCAAATGATAAGTCCTCCTTGCTCTCCCTCCCGGTTCGTTTGGCCAACAACAGTTCTCCGTGGACCCTGGTTAATGTTCGTGGGAAAAATGTCCTGTGATCCCTGGTCACAATGCTAAGGGAAAGTTCTTACAAAAAGGAAATAGTTCATGAGCGGAAATGGAGTAGGTATCCTTCACTGTCTCATACAAGGATGGATGGGTCTGATATTTAGGTGGGTTCAGTCCCGAATACAAACTGACTCGATCTTAGCTTATCGAGATGACTGGCGAGGTGTTAGACAGAGTGATGGTCATTCTTTCGGGCTAGCTGTGGCACTATCGGGTATAAATCACCACCGTAGACCAGGCATGGCCTAAAACTTGACATGGCCTCATCTTCAACATAATTTCATCGTATAGCCCTGTTGAGACCTTCAGCTCTGTTCCTACCTTCAAAAAGGAATGACCCTTTACACCACTTCAGTAGTATGTTGCATCTCTGTCGTAATCTTTAACTCACTGGACAGGCTGCAACTATCAAACGGTATGTGTTGGCACGGCCATCAATTGACCAGCAGCTGCACCAGTGCACATTTGACGCAAGGCGCTCCATCGGGACTCCCCGAAAGGAAAGACAAATATATACTCGCTCCATGTAAAGATTGTGGTATGAAGATAACCCAAAGAACCATCTTTCATGGAGATTTGAGCGAACAAGAGAACTGAGAGCTTCCGAAAGCCGTTTCCCCCTGTTTACCCAAAATAAAAGAATGCATAAGGACATGGGCCACTGGCGTTTCGCTACAACTATTTTCTATTCAGTTATAATTATTATACTTTTAAATTTAATTACTTAAATACTCCTCAGCTTATTTGTGATAGGCAAAGCAAAATTAAGGACACAAGTGTGGCCCATTAAAGCAAGCATAATTTAACATGTTCCATCATATGATGACAAACTTTCACTGTTAGGTTTGTTTTCCATAATGACCACCTGCTAAATAATTTAACTGAATAACCACGTTACTGCATGTGCTATCAGTTTTATAATATTTCACAAATTCCTTTAAATCAGAATAACTATAATCTAAAATTGTTTCTTCTGCATTCATCCGGAGTTTTTTTCGGACATGATTGCATTGTGCCTGTTTACAGTAGAGCTGCGTTCTTGCGCCGTTAGGCGGACACATCCGACTTCTGCGGGCATTTGTTGACCGGGTTAACCTTCCTGGGTAATCTAAAATCGTTTAAAATGATTGTCTGGTATAAATCGATGATGTCGAGAACCAGAGGGCTTTGCCATTTCTAAAATAATAAAACCAAACCACTTTCACAAGCTTTTTTTCCTCCAAACATGCATACTCCGCGCGTCTTGTCCGATATTGTTCAAAAGGCATATCTTTTTAGGTGTAAATTTTTATTTACCAGGCACTAAAAATTGCGGAAGATAAGGGAAATAAAACAAATAATGCACTGTCAATGTTGATCCGATTAATCAGCTTTTGGCAGGTTAGAATATTTCCTTTGAGCCGTTTAATCGGTTCTTGGCAGTGAATCAGTTAAGTGTTTCATTGTCAACAGACTTCAACCCATTGCTAGACAGAAAATTGGTGATAAACAGTATGAGATGAAGAAACATGTGTCAGTTAACCTCAGTATATGATTGAATGATTAATTGATTGATTGAATTCAAAGACCATCTTCATTGCACCATGGAACCGTCATTAGTTGTTCAATCTCCTCCCTCAGAGCAAGAGAATCTCAGGTTTGTGCGTGAACTGTGTCACACTGGCAAAGATCCTAGTGTGGGTATGCCTAACTCCACAAGCGTTTTATAATTTTGAACCTTCAGTATCTTCTATGTGAGGTATAGTAGGTAAAGCCACCTTGTCTGTGCGTTTATGGTTAGCAATATGGGATATGGTATGTAAAGCCACTCTGTGTTTTATGGTTAGTTTGTTATATTAGTGGTATTGAGACAGCTAAGGATATGGCAAAATATTCTGTGTGAGGTATAGTATGTAAAAGCCGCTCTGGGTGTTTTATGGTTTGTTATAGAACAGTGTTTAGATAACTAGAGACAAGTCAGTGTCTTCTGTGTGAGGTATAGTATGTAAAATCCCTCTGTGTCTGCATTTTGTGGTTAGTTTGCTATACTTATTTCATTGACAGAGACGTAGACGTAGACAGTCAACAATTTTTGGACATATTATTAGAAGAAATGGATTGGAGAACTTAGTGACAACTGGCAAGATCGAGGGGAACAGACCAAGAGGAAGACCGAGAGGAAAATACCTGGATGGCTTGGCCACATGGCATGGAAGAGACAGGAACACTGAGCTGATCCACGACACTGGTGATCGAGTGAAATGGCAAGTCATGACCGCCCACGCTTTCCGGCATGGCACATGATCGATTGATTTCATTGAAACAACAAAGAACACGTCAATATTTTCTATGTGAGGCATAATATATAAACCCATCCTTTGTGTGGTTTATGGCTCCGGTAACACACAGGTGGGAATGGTATAGGCTCTACTCTTTCTTTCCCAAGCAGCTGTTCAGTTAACACTTTTGTCCTAAACAGTTGTCTCTGGTAACGTAATAAATGTTTGGCCCTGCAGGAGTTAAAATAATAACACTGTGAGTCGTAAGAAGCTGGTGTAAAAATTGGGATACAATGGGTTAATGTAAGAATTGGATGATGGACAAAAAGTTAAGCTAGGCTTATCAGTTTAGGAGTTAACAATAAATTAATTTGTGCATGATGAGTTCAGAAATAACGGAAACATAGCAAAGTGTTCTTGATTCGAACCCATAGAGAAGGAGAAAGTATAAACAAGATCATTGACGAAAAAGACTCGAAGACTGGAATGACATAAGTAGTAGGAAAAATTGCTGTTGCCTTAAATTCTTGAATGATGTAAACTTTGAACACAACAAGAAAACAAACACTTCAATAAGGAAAACACAAACACTAGACTGCATGATTTATTGCCTGGCATATTTTGTTGCATTTACTGCAAAAATCACACAACATAAAGTCAAGCAGTAAGATAAATCCTTCCAGCTGAAATATACACAAATATGTACCTGGCGAGATGATGCCTGGCAATAAATTGTGCAGTCTATTGTTTGTGTCTTCGTCATAGAAACATTTGTCATAAGATGGGACCCATGGGGAATATAACAGATTGAAAAATAAATGAGAACCTGAAGAAGAACCATAGAATTAAACAGTGAATGAAAGAAGAAGAAACAGAAGGAGTAGACAGGAAGATTGGAGTGACACAAGTACAGTTTATTAAATTTTTAAAAAAAAAGGTCTAGAAAACACTGTGATGTGAAGCACCTGTTTGCCCCACAGGGAGTGTAAAGATATATTTGTGGTGGTGTTAATAAATAGACTAATTTATGTTCAAGTGGTGGTGTTAATAAATAGACTAATTTATGTTCAAGTGTTGGTGACAATATATAGACTAATTTATGTTCAAGTGGTGGTGATAATAAGTAGACTATTTTATGTTCAAGTGGTGGTGATAATATATAGACTAATTTATGTTCAAGTGGTGGTGATAATAAGTAGACTATTTTATGTTCAGAGTAGGTCATGAGGCTGTGATTTTATAGTTCTGATAATTTTTATGTTAAATTCTTGAATTGTGCTTGTGATATCCTTGTTTGAAAACGTTATTCTATTTAGTTGCTTATAGCAAGTGACAGTTTGTATTTCTGATTTTATGTCAGATGTTATCTTATTTTTCTCAATATGTTATTAAACATGGTGTTTCAAAAAGAATATTTGTATTTTGGGTGCAGAAAGTACAGGCTATTAAACACTTTACAATATAATTTGTATCAAATGAATGTAAAACTGCTCAAATATATTCTCTTATATTGTTATCTTTCAGAGTTTACCCTTCTTGTTACACACCACACACCTAAACGAAAATCAAATTCTCCCCGCACTGGCTCCAATTAATCATCAACAGCAGCATCAACATTTTTCATAACTTGTGTCACAAAGCTGCTAAAATAGAAAATATTTTTGTTGGTAACTTTTCATTCTTTTGTTTCTTTTTTTCATTGGCTTGCTTTGAACTCAAGCTTAGTCCCTACATGTGTTGCTACTTCTGGTGCACTGAACTGATTTTTGCTTATGGATTAGCTTTCCATATTATTGGTGTCCCTTGCCCCCAGGCGAACCCACTCCGACTTCATAGGTACTTGTAATTTACGTCCCCAAGTCAAGGATAAGAAGTCAACATTTTATTCCAACTGACCGGTGAAGCCGCTACCTCAGCATCAGCACACTGGATGTTTAAGAACACGTACTCTTATCCATACCGCCATGCTGGCCTCCGTATTCCTCCCTTGACAGTTGACCTGTTGTTTGGTGCGGACCAAATATTTTTAAGTTTACAATTACCAAAACTATACATTTTTAAAATACTTTTAATCTTTTTGAAACATCCCATTTTTGACAATTTGTGAGACCTTGCCATTTTGTTTGAAAGCTTAATCAACTTGAATCTCATACCAACAATGATAAATGAAGCATTAAGAGGTATGTTTCCCATTTATTTGATCCATTATTCTGTGAGTTTAGAAATGTTTGTAGCACTGCTTTTATGTTTCACACATGCTGGTTATGTTATTTTGTGATAATGAAATTGTTTCTATGATCTGCAACACATTATTTCCACAAACACATTTCATATTATTTATTATTTTAAACTGAAATTTTGTTTATTATTTTATTTCCATATTTTTGTTGACAGCCTTGACTGACCATGTATAAATTTGATTCCTGATGGCTGTACCATTTTATTTGGAATATTATTTATTGTGATTATAAATACAAGTTGTGTAGACAGTAGAAGGCTTTGCTGGCCTACAATGATGTGAAATGTGCGTTCCTGATTATTTGAACATTCCTGGGAAGGACTACTATATGAATTTCAACTCGTTACATATGTAATTTATTATTTTGTAAAATATTCCATAGCCTCTCTTGTGGTTCACAGTACCATGACAGTAATGACAGTAGAATATATTCTGCTTCTTTTATACTCTAAGGTCATATACTTTTATTTAGCCAGAGGACTGGTATTTTGAATATGTTAAATAATAAATGTTTTCATATCCTTTACAGGACATCGCTGACAACATCAGCATCTTTCAGCTGATTGTTGATTTCTTGGCAAGATTACGCTCAGTAGTTTGCCATTGCTTTCTGAGCGGCCGGCTCACATACCCCGTAAGTTACTGACGCGATTCGAACCACTGCTGATTCTCACCATCGTCACGCTACTTACAAGAGTATACGAGATTACGGAGAAAAGTCGCTAACCTCTAGGCCAGGAAGCCGGCTTTAAGAATATATTGGCTGTATAATACACAGCAATGAAGATTGCCCACCATAAATCTAGTCTTATGATTGCCCATAAACTAATTGTAGGAAAATTAATGTGATGGTTTTAACCTAGACGTCCACATCATTTGTGGATTTTGGCTAGGATTGTAGCAAACTATGGCCTACACTTTATGATTTCCGACTGCCAAGGGATCTTGAATGTGCACATGAAACCACTCTAGGGTGTCGATGGAAACAGATCTAGCATTTTGATATATTTCTCTTATTCACTGCCGAATTGGAAAAATGTGTTGCCAGAATACATAACTATGAGTAAAATTGTTTCTTCTGAAATGTGGTTAAGCAGAAGAATAGGAGGAATACGTGGCAAGAGAAGAAAACTAACAAAATGTGTAAGAATATAATCATGAATAAAACATAACAGAGGTCTAGCACAGTGGTTCTCAACCTTTTTTGGCCCGTTCCCCCCTTCACCATATTTTCAGAACGTCATTTCCCCCCCCCCCCCCCCCCCCCCCCCCTCCAACTTTCCAAAATTGCCAGCCTCAAAAGGTCCATTAAAAATAACATACCTATAATAGTGAAAATACTTATTTTCTTCCATAGTTGTACATACCCTTCACATGTATGTGAACTTGATCCTTCGCTTGATGATTCCGTCGCCCTGCTACTGAGTGAGTGCGTGGCGCGACACTGTGAGCTGTGGGTTTCGTGTGAAGTCCTTTTGAATCTGCCCAAGTTGTTGTTTTTTTTTAACGTGACTGCATGTTCGGAGCCATGGCAGGTGGCTATGTCCCAGAGTTGACCGGTTTTTGCCTTATGCAGAAATGCGTGGCTGCTGGGCTTCTGGTTGACTGCCACTGCCGTCGGTGATGAACTGTATTTTCGTGGACTGTGGGTGAACATCTAGGAAACATCCAGATAGGAAAATGACTGCCGATTCCATCAGAGATGAATTGGGTGTTTTGTGGGGGACTGGTGTGTTGACATTCTGGCGGCGGCATTATGCACAGTGTATCTGTGCAGGCTGTTGTTTGTTGAGACTCCTGTCTTTTCCACTTTTCACATTGGGCAGTGGGGAGCGTTTTGTGTGATATTCACTGGCACAGGAACGGGGCATAATGGGGACGACTCGTTGCTGTGAAGTTGGAACTGCGACTAACTAACTAACCTACCTTCACATGTAAAGATACATTTTATAGTGTAGTTTTCTACAGTTAATAGCAAATGAATATGCTGATGGATATTAAAACTTAAATAGACACATTTTTACATTCGCAATATTTTATTAAAACACCACATTAATCATACTACAATAAACAAACAGTTAAAACGTCAAAGAATTGTAGCTGAATATGTGACACCAGGATGCCAGAAAATTGTGCTTCATCAAACAAAACGCTCATTACAAAACCTGGATATTGTAGATTCGTAATTTAAATGAAAATTGTAATCAATGGGAACACTGTGATTGTTTTTCCCACAGAAATTCTGAAATACGCGGAGGAGTGCTTGAAAGGGCACAGCGGAGATCGTTTTCAACATCTAATCTGTTGCGTCGTTTAGTTTTAATTTCTAGCAGAGCTGAAAAGCCTGACTCACAAAGATATGTTGACGCAAATGGAAGCAATGCACGGATTGCTTTTTCTGCCACTTTTGGGTATGAACCGCACATTAAAAGCCAAAATTCCGTGATTGTTTTTTCACTGAACACATCCCTTGCCCCCGAATCATTTTTCAGCTCCAGAAATTCATCTTGACAATCATCAGAAACTTTTTCAACTGATAATTTGAATGGGTTTCGCACCAAATCCAGCTCATCATCACTAAGTTCAGGAAAATATCGCTCAGATTCATTTTCTAGCGCTGTCAAATGCTGCACAATTTAATTTTTTGCAAATTGTGGAAGTGCTTGATCTTTACCATCAACAACGAGAACGGATGACAGCTTCTCAAACATTGCAACATTTGTCATATTGACCTTTCTTTTCCAGTTTTCCAGCTTGCTCATAAAAGCTCTCAAGGCATCCACAAATTGTATGATATTTGTATTCCTTCCTTGCATCTGAAGATTGAGTTTATTCAACTGCTCAAAAATATCAACTAAATAGGCAAGGCGCATGATCCATTCCTCATCATCCAGCCAGGCAAAAAAGTCCATCTTACCCTGAACTTCACAAAATAATTTGAGCTCGTCTCTCAGCTCATATACTCGCGCAGTTACATTTCCTTTTGACAGCCATCGAACATTTGTGTGGAAAAGAAGCAAATGGTGGCCTGCATCCATGTCAACGCATAACTGCTTAAAAAGCCGTGAGTTGATAGCTCCTCCTTTGATAAAATTCACTATCTGAACGGTTTGATCCAAAACCTTCCCCAAAGGAGCTGGAAGTGTTTTGGAGGCCAGTGCTTGACGATGGATCATGCAATGAATGCCTTTCACTTTTGGGGCACGTTTCTTCACACTAACTTGAAATCCTGATTTGGTCCCCAACATAGCTGGTGCTCCATCTGTACAGCACCCACACATATAACCCCATAAAAGATTTTCTGATTCAAGGAAAGATGAAACCTTTTCCAAAATATCAGAGGCCATGGTAGTTGTTTCAAGAGGAGAACAAAAAAGAAGATCCTGAATGCACATACCTTGCAAACACTATCAACTGAGAACACGATGCCACATCAGTCGATTCATCAATTTGAATTGAATAGAGCCTAAATGCTGCAGACATGATCTCTTGCACAACTTGATCCTTGGTGTCATTGGCCATATCGCTGATCCTCCTTTGAACAGTGTCGTTTGATAGTGAAACCGCTGCAAGTTTTTTCTCTGATTCATTTCCCAACACAATTTCCACCATCTTGAGACAACAAGGTTTGATCAAAGATTCCCCAATTGTATGTGGTTTTTTCTGCTTCGCTATCTCCAGTGCTACGACATAGGAAGCTTCAGTAACCTTTTGGTTTGTTTCTTGGAATGCCCTTGTTAAATCCAGTCTCATCCTTTTGACAGCATTCCCAAGACGTTCAAAATATGTTGTGTCCTTGTCCTTGTATTGAGGATGAACAATCAACAAATGATTCCTCAACTGTGTCGGTTTCATAGAATCATTTGACAAACTTTTATTACAAATAACACACTGAGGTCGTTCTTCTCCGTTGATGACGATATTTGTGAATCCATATTTCAAATAAGACAGGTCATACTGTCGTTTCTTGACACTCATCAAGGGCTTCAGATTCTATAAATATAAAACGATAAAGTCAAGATCAACACACATAAACACCCACAGACGTGTATACACACCCACACGCACGCACGCACACAATTATATTGCATATCCTATTTACAGTATGAACTGATTAAAATGTTGGAAGATATCAACATTGATGGAAAAGATTTAAGAATAATAAAGAATATTTACTGGAACCAAGTAGCAGCAATTAAAATGGGAAATAAAGAGGGTAGTTACAAACAGATAAAGCTAGGAGTACGACAGGGGTGTGTCTTGTCATCAGATCTTTTCTCCCTATATAGCGAAGTAATAATGAGAGAGATCAAAGAGAAGCCAGGAATACTAGTTGGAGGTTATAATATAAATAATATACGCTATGTAGATGACACAGTATTGGTGGCGGATAATTCAACAGACCTACAACAATTATTAGACGTTGTAGTAACAGAGAGTGTAAGGAAAGGACTCTCCTTGAATATCAAGAAAACAGTAACAATGGCAATATCAAAGAAAATGGTGACACCAAAATGTGACATAGAAATAGAAGGGAAAATCCTTAACCAAGTGGATAATTTTAGATACCTAGGGGCATTTATAACATCAGATGGAAGATGTACAACAGAGATTAGGAGCAGAATAGGGCAGGCAAAAGCCGCATTTCAGAAAATGAAGAGTATTTTATGCAATAAGTCACTATCACTGAATGTAAGAAAGAGAGTGCTGAAATGCTATGTAGAACCAGTTTTGCTGTATGGCAGTGAATCTTGGAATGTAAATGAACAAATTAAGAAGAAACTAGAAGCAACAGAGATGTGGTTCCTGAGACGAATGTTGCAGATTCCTTGGACTGCCAGAGTAACTAACGACGACTGCCGGAAACAGGCTAATGAAACTAGAACATTATATACAACAATAAGACAGAGACAAACAGCTTTCTTCGGTCACGTGATGAGAAGAGAGGCATTGGAGAACATCGTGACAACTGGAAAGATCGAGGGGAAGAGAGGCAGAGGCAGACCAAGAGAAATGATGCTGGATGGATTGAGACGGTGGCATGGAGGAATATCAGCAGCAGAGTTGATCCAGAAAACCAAAGACCGAGATCTATGGAGAGCCATGAACGCCTACGCCAGCCGGCACGGCACTTGATGATGATTTACAGTACATCGCTGTCAACACCAGCATGTTACTGCTGTTGTTGATGCCTGGGCAAGTTTTACGTTCAGTAGTTTGTCATTGATTTCTGAACGACCGGCTCTAATACCAACACTCTAAAACCCCAGCACAATGTGGTCTGCTGTTAAATCAGTCACCGCTGGCAAACCTTTAGGCCACGTAGACGGTATATATATATATATATATATATATATATATATATATATATATATATATATATATACACATACATATATATATATATACATATATATATATATACATATATATATATATACATATATATATATATATATCCACGACTTAACTTACGTCTTAAAAGTCTCCTTACCTCCGCAAAAATAATAATTTGAAAAGCTGAGACGTGTAGATTCGTAAACAATGCAGGGATCTCGGTAATCGGTTTCTGTTTTAATGCAATCTTGAAATAATCAGGAAATTTAACATGATGAGTACTCTAAACCTCATTAAAACGGAGAAGCAATAACAAAAAAAACGTAAGTTACCGCAAATAAAATCTCTGGTAAAATACGGCAACCTAAATCATAGAGGCTAGGTAGAAGGAAAAGAACCGTATTTTTTGGAGGGGAAACAATATCAAGTAATCGGTTCTTGTATTAACGCGATCTTGAAATAATCGGGGAATTTAACGTCACGAGTACGCTTAATATCCCGATCATGTTTTGTGTGGTCCTGAAGCCAATTTTACAATGTCTTCATTCCCCCCCTGGAAACCCTCAAATTCCCCCCTGGGGGGGGGGGGGGGGGGGAATTCCCCACCGGTTGAGAACCACTGGTCTAGCACTTTTCACCCCAACAACAGTATCTGCTGTGGGAATACTTTTACCTTTTATTACTGACATAATGACACGTTTTTTGTTTTCTAAGATGTTTATTTCGACATTTATATAATGTCATTATACTCTTAATTTGTCATATTTTTGACAAGCATAAAATATCATATAGCATTTAAATTTTTTTGGTTCTTCATTATTTTTTGGGGGGAGTTTTCTCTTTTGAGTTTTACATTTTTGAACATAAATAGATGTGAGGTTAAGACTGCCTGGTCTTGTGGATTAGTTTTGTTTGAAATTGTGTCTGCTTATTATTATAGATTTTATTTATTTTTGTTCTGTTTTTCATCAAGCTTAATATCTTTTCCATAAGTTGCATAATAATGATTGCTTTTTTATTATTATTATTATTTATTTTTAACATACAATTATCCCATTGTTTTGTTTGAGCAGTAAGAAGATTAAGGACATTGATGAAGATTAATGATGTTCAAGAAGATTAATGACATTGGCAGAAATTAATGACATGCACACAGATTTGCTGTTACATTGAGCAGTTTAACTTGAGCACAAATGAACATGGTTACATTTCATGATCCCATTGATTTGCTTAAGCAGCAGTAATATTCAAGAACATTAATAGCGTTTGTGAAGATTAATGACAATCGAGTAGGTTCACAGTGTTCGAAAAGAATAATGACGTTTAAGACGGTTAATGACATTCGGGAAGATTAATGACATTCAAGAAGATTAATGACATTCAAGAAGATGAACATTCCAGAAGATTTGCTACCGTGTTCAGCAACATAACTGGGGCACAAGTGGACATGTCATTCTAAGATGGTATGTCCAGTGATGACAACACTGGGTTTTGAGCTGGGTACAGTAACTACAGGGGAGCCACTATAGCTCAGTGGCTAGCCCACTTGCTTGCTGCTCTGGTGACATGTGTTTGAATCTTGAGGTGAGGATTGTTTTAAAATTGAATTGGGCTCACGTCTCCGCCCAGCCTAAATTAAGTACAGTAAAATTAAAGGACATTTTTACACGCCTTGAGGAATATTGAGTATATGGTTCTAGCCCTACATTTGTATAGACCAATCAGCTCTTATTGGGGGATGTGTTTCAATATCACGCTAGCCACTTTTCTAAACGGTCTACATAAGTCAAATATTGTACAGTATTTAACCTTCAAGTCAAAAAAAAAATTTTTCACATGTAATGAGAAGAAATGGACTGGAGAACTTAGTGACAACTGGCAAGATCGAAGGGAACAGACCAAGAGGAAGACCGAGAGGAAAATATCTGGATGGCTTGGCCACATGGCACGGACGAGACTGGAACACTGAGCTGATCCACGACTCTTGTGATCAAGTGAAATGGCGAGTCATGACCGCCCACGCTTTCCGGCATGGCACATGATTGATTGATTGATTGATTTTACCTTCATATTATTCACTCTTCCCGTGTGTAGAATTTTCAGTTTTCGTTACTACAATCGACAGGTGCTTAAAATGATGGAAAGTATAATGTCATTTCAGATTAATTATTATTCTAAGCTAAATTTAAAAAAAAAAAAAAAAAAACAAGTGTCATGCCATGGAAAGAATCTAATTATAAGAAATGTCAATAATAAGACTGGAACAATTCAGACAAAAATTGCCAACTATTAATAATTCATAGTGACTTGTAGGGATGAAATGTATGCAAAGAGTTAAGGCAACTGAATGTATTTTGGTCATACAGAGAGTAATTTATCAACACACTGATTTTCTTTGTACATAATGAATTAATTCTTAGTGCTAATTTTGGAAGCAAAATGTGGAAATTTTTTTTTCCTAATCTGTACAACTCATGACAAGGACTAATTTGTGTTTTATTCTTAAGGAAGTTGTGTTCTTATTTATTTTTTGTGTTTTATTAAATAAATGTCCCATTGTTTCAAAACAAATTCCCAATAAACAATTATTTAATTTTACTGATGTATAGTATTATTTTCATCTCACATACAGATGTAATATATATGGGAATTTAGTTTGCTCAGCACTGCCTCACTTTATTTCACTATGTTAACATATATCTGTTAGCACTTACACAATACAGTATACTGCTGTTGTAATAGTCCATTTGTTAGTTCACCACTGCATATATTATGTGGTTGAGTAGATGACATACTGTTGATGATTATGATGAAGAATTGACAAGCATATCTAAATGTGTCCCTTGTTGACAGCACCGTGACAAATGACAGTCAACATACCCACAAACACCCTTTACAAACATTATCTTACCATGTCTACTATAATTTTTAAAAAAGGGGGCTCAATACTGAAATTAACTGAAGGAGTATTATAATTCTAACCTCACCTGTCTCATCTCATCTCATCATGTTCCTCTTGTACCTTGCGGTGTCGAGGTGAAGTATAAACTTCGTGAGAGTGCCCGGTTATGGGCTTCGTATATCGACATTCCCATGGATTCTGTTATTCCCTCCGTCCAACGTTTACGTGGTCGGCCTCTTCCTCTGTTTCCATCTGGTCTGTACATCATTGCTTGTTGTGGCATGCTGTTGACTGGTAGCCTACTTGAATGGCCAAACCATTTGACTTGCTGCCTTCTAATAAAATCTAGAGCAGCTTTAACCCCCACTTTAGTCCTGATTTCTTCATTTCTGATCTTATCTCTTCTTGATACGTTGAGTATTCTTCTCAGGAACCTCATTTCTGTTGTTGTGATTTTTCTTTTCTCTTTTTCTGTCATTGTCCAGGTTTGGCATTGGTAGCACAGAGTTGGTAGGAAGATTGTGTTGTAAAGTGCTTTCTTAGTAGTTATTGATACATGTTTGTTCTTTAGTATTGGTGCCATTTGTCCAATGAGTTGATTTGCCTTATTGCACCTATTTTCGATCTCGTCTTCTGATCTGCCATTTGATGATATTATACTTCCAAGGTCGATAGCCGTTTGGGTCAGTCCGTTTATACTTCTTAGTTTTTCTACGAGCAGTATGAAGATCCCCTGCCGGCTTGCTAGGCCAGTCGCAGGTTTCTCACCTGTGAGAAGAGTAAAAAAAGAAGGGTTGAAAAACAAGAGGCATGGGTATTTTTCCATACAGCTTAATTTTTCTCTTCAGAGCAGCTAACCAAGCGTCACACAGAGCACAAAATCTGGCAATGACCTCCAGGGGTCTCTGGAAAAAAACAACGCTCAAGAACCGAATGACAGTTTAGAAAAAAAATTCACCATGGAGATTCCTAACAAAAGAAAGACAGAAAAAAAAAAGAACGAACGAAAATTACTGGTTTAAACACATATCATTCATGGCTGTCTTACACTTAGACGGTGTGGACTGCGTCTGCTGCACAGTATTGGTAACATATTCCAAAGAACAATCGCTGAGGGTAGCTAGCAGATGGTGACAGAAATACTGGACGTTTACAGCTACAATTACAGATACATGCAAGCTAGAACAGTGTTTCAACATATCTCTCTATCTTAAGCCAGATGCCCTACCTCTGTTGCTGTCATCATCATCATCATTATTATATTATTATTATAATTGTATCCATCATTCGGGACAAGTCTAGTAGCACTTGATCTCCTCCAGCAGAAGTCAAAGTATGTGAATGCTGGTTGTACTTATTGCTCACTGGTTACCTGCTTGTTGGAGCCGTCCTCAACTGCGGTTAGCACGACTTAGTTCCAGTTCAGATTCCCCTCTTGAGCAGTGGTATGCAAGAAGCTTCATGAAGAGATGCGTCTGCATGCACCAGGCTGTCATGCATATTGTTCATGGGCACACAATTTGTCTGCAGCAGGATGTGACAATATAAAATGTCATAAATATGGAAGAAATATATCCTGCTGCTGTTTGTCTGTCTGTCATTGCCAAAGAGGACTATATTGCCATCTGTCAGTCATAGAGTGGGGGGGTCATAGGTGCTTGATTAGACCAATCTGAGCCAGAAATGTCTGCCTTTGCCAGAGATGACTATATTGCCATCTGTCAGTCAAAGAGTGAGAGTCATGGGTGCTTGAATAGACCAATCTGAGCCAGAAATGTCTACCTTTGCCAGAGAGGACTATATTGCCATCTGTCAGTAATAGAGTGAGGGTCATAGGTGCTTGATTAGACCAATCTGAGCCAGAAATGTCTGTCATTGCCAGAGAGGACTATATTGCCATCTGTCAGTCATAGAGTAAGGGTCATAGGTGCTTGATTAGACCAATCTGAGTTAGAAATGTCTGTTGCAGTTAGGACAGAGTAAGGTTAACTGCCGATCAGAAGGTGATAAGTCAATTTTTCATTTTCGTACTCTGTGCCTCCATGTAGCTTCCTTGATCCTAAACTGCTTCAAAGTTGCCATGCCAATATAAATTTGACAATGTCAAGTCTAGTGAATAACAGCAATGCTCTCCTAGCCTTCAAGGTCAGTTCTTTTTTGGTAGATTCTATAGAAAAATATCTTTACATACAATACCTCACAAAAAAGATTTGAATTGAGTCAAGAACCAACATCACATCATTTGGGACATTCCTTAACTGGTATGTTCTCATCTTCAACAACCAACAAAAAGTCCCACTACTAATGAATGGTACCAGTTGCAGTCTAATTATGTGTTCATTTGTTCTTTTCTCTGATTTGAGTGTCATTCAGAACATTGGTTACTCCCTTCCTCACCATTCTCTCCAGGCTATTCACACGATCCCAAAAAGCCTCAAACCACATCTGCCTTATCATGAACCAATACTTCACCCAGAGTGCAGATCCAAGTAATTTGTCTGCTTGTTCATTTCCCAACACACCAGCATGTCCTGGTCATCTCAATTCCACTGAGCCAGTGTAGAAGTTTGTATGAAAGAAAACACTAAGGTTCGATAAGACACAAAAACATAAGGTACTGTAAGCCATTAAAACATCGCCCTATGTTTTAACTATAAAAAGACTTTGTCAAGGAAAAAGCAATAGCGATAAAAATTAGTTAAGGTCTCCATAAAACACAATTTGTAAAA
The DNA here is from genome assembly GCA_014155875.1 of Cepaea nemoralis. Classification (NCBI taxonomy): domain Eukaryota; kingdom Metazoa; phylum Mollusca; class Gastropoda; order Stylommatophora; family Helicidae; genus Cepaea; species Cepaea nemoralis. Next base: position 16,997 of record JACEFZ010007369.1, read on the forward strand.
ACTAATTCAAACACTGCCTGGATGAATAAGAGAGTTGTGATGTGACCTCAAACTCATCAAGTTTTCACTAAATCAAGGAGGTACCAAATGCATAATTACTTGTACCATAGTGTTACTTTTATGGTGTCGCCATTTTATTTTGTACTCATACTTTTGTGGTGGAATGACTCAACATTCCAGAAACTCATGAGGCTGTATTCTGCGTCAGACAGCATACAGTTTACAATGCATATTATAGCGTAGTGTTTCATTTGTTAGTTCAACATCATTACATTTCTGCATATGTATGTGGTTGAATACTGGATAGATTAGTGTGACACAGTCTGGTCAGTCCTTTATATAGCATATGTGTTACATAATATGTAGATGTTCCACTCATGATTTATGACCGCACACTGTGTTAATATGTCTGTAGTTGAATACTAGGTTGGTTATGTGTGGCGCAATTGGGTCACTTTTTATGTACTGTACGTTAATATACATTCTTGCACATTACATAGAACCAGCAAATGACACTGTTTTGGCAGCAACAGACAGAAAGAATTTCAGAGAAAGAAGGAAACCATGATTGTAGGAAGTGTACAAATGGGCCTCAGAATGAATAATATAAAGACAGAAATAATGGTAATTTCAAATAAACAAATCATGCCTAAATCTAACATTAAAGTAAATGGTATAAATTTGCAGTCAAATATAGAAATTTGCATTGCTAGGCATGTGGGTTACATCTGCTCAAAGAGGTAAAGATAAAGACACAGTGATAAAGAACAGAATGGGACAAACAAGAACTGCATTTTATAAAGTGAAGAATATCTTATGCAATGATTGGCACCTGGCCATCTTGACAGTAATAGTTTGTAAAATGGAGTTATAGCATAACCATAGCACAAAGCCTGGGCTGAATTTAGAGACCATGTGTTACCCATGCAGCATGATCCCTCTCTTGGTCTGCCAAGTTTACTCCAGGAGAAAGGTAACACCAATACATCTGAAACTAGACAAGCTGCAGAAGCTGTCGGATCATCAATGCATCAATGTTACTCAACTGTCCCCCTGTCAGGGCTTCCATCCTAGACCAGTTGTCGACCAAGGCTTAGGGCCTGATCTGCCCTGACATGACATTTAATCTTTAGGTTGCATTTCATCGTACCGGGGCAAGGCTTGTACCCTCCCAACTGAGCTCCTCCATACTGTTGGCACAATTTAGGGCGTCGGGTTTGGTGAGCGCTGCCTAACATTCGCCGCTAACAGAAAACAAGTAGTACCAAATACTGTCATACGGTAGCTCAGTCACATCTGACTAAGACCTGACAACATTATGCAATAAACCTTTGTCATTAGAGGTTACAAAATAATTCTCGCACATAACTTTTAACATAAGGCTGGGAATCATGGAAATTGGTAAACAAGTAAAGAAATCCCCAGAGGCCTCAGAAGTGTGGTTCTAAAGAAGAAAGCTGAAAATTCATTGGACAGCCAAAATGAATAATCTAAATGTTTTGAGACTACAACTCAAAGTCAACTTATCATATAATCAGAAAGAGGTAGTCATCATTTTTGGTCACATTATGAGAAGAGAAACAGAAATATGTGACAACTGGAAAGATTTATGGAAAGAGAGTTGGCAGAAGACAATGAGGGAATATTCTTGACAGACTTTTGTCATGGCACGGAAAGGTATCAGCACAGGAATTGACACATGGAAAAGCATGATTGTCCTTACCAGTCAGCAAGGCACTTGATGATGTATCATATAATATGTTAATGTCCCACTGATGATTTACCATTGTACATTGTATTGATATATATATATATATATATATATATATATATATATATATATATATATATATATATATATATATATATATGTATGTCACTACGATATTCTGGACAGTTTAGCATATCCTACTCAGGTTTTGCTTGGTATTAAGTATGTAATTTATATGATATGCGCATTAGGTATATTGCCTGCGCTAGCCTGCCAAGACAGTGGTTCTGGGGTTAATCCTTAGCAGAGACAGGATTATTCTTTCCAACCTGTATGGTTCTGAGGTAAACCCAGCCTCGTAACAAATTTCCAGAATTGTATGGGAGAAAGGAAAATAGCCACCCCACTCATATGTCATTATCTAGAATATGTGAAGGCTTAACTTTTCACATCCAACAGCAATATCTGCTATGGGATTTCATTTACCCGATTTTTAATATGATATTCTTCCGCTCATAAGTTCATAATTTTTTGTTGTATTCGTATTTATATTGTGGAATGTTCTGGATGGTTCAGCATGCAATATGCTGGATACATTTTCTTCCTGTGTGAATCATGTGTGGCTCATGTAATACATAATATAAATATTATTCGCTCATTATTGTCATCATTAAACATTTCAAATTGTTGAGAGATGTGAGTGTGTTTGCGTCAACTGTGTACGATTCGTGTAGCACATAATATGATAACCATACCCTCTTTACTGTCATCAGTATGTTTAAGACTGGTGAAAGGTTTATGTGCATTTCCATGAATTATGTACGTCATATGTATTATGGTAATAATGTACTTGTTCATTATCAACTGACTTTATTTTTAAATATATATATTTGATGGAATTCTTTATAGTTCCACAAACTGGCCAATTGTTCTATTTATTTAGCGTATGTGGTAGAAATACCACAAAGAACACAATAATGGATATTTTTTTCCAGATTATTTTTAATTTTGCTTATGGGGACATAAGGAGCATTTCTTTTTAATTTCCAGTGTATTTTTATTTTTCATGAACTATTTTTATGAACTATGTGTAAACTATTTATAGTTTTGGAAAAAAATATGTATTCGTTATTATATTTTGAATTGTATTTTGTAACAATGAATTTATTTCACTTGCCATTTTTTTGTAAGTGGTCTTTCGTTTGAGATTGGTGTCAGTAGAATGCTAGTCAGTTCCGTTGTCTGTGGTAGGATTCATATTATATCTGGGCGCTGCATTTCTTTTTTATTTGTTTGTTATGATGTCTGCATGCAAAGGTTTTGGAGTCTGTAACAGATTTACGGGGTTACTTAAGTACACGTGCATGCTAGAAAATGTTATATGTGTGCTGTAATAAATAAGTTTTCATGTTTATTGTCACTTTTTTTCCACTGTCATTCAGTCATCTGCAGTTCTGATTTGCCATTTGGCACAAATTGTTTTTATAACCACAACTTTATCTTGTCATTCTTCTTGAGTTGGACAAGTAAAAGGTGACAGGAAATAAAACTGGTCACCCCATAGCAGTAAAGCTGTGACCTAAAGCAGGACTTCTAAAAGAAAACAGGGATTACGGACCTTTCTTGTGAGTCACATAAAAACAATTGGGGGTCATAGGTCATAGACACATTTGCAAATATTAATGTCACTATGATTATTATGTGTAGTGTTAATATCATTGATTTTACAGCAGAGTATGGAGGTTGTGAGAAATATTGTGACCGATTGGTTAGAATGCCTGAGTCTCCTTCAGGAGACCCGGGTTTGAATCCTCGGTACGGTGTGGATTTTGTTTTCTGTCGGGGGCAAAAAGAAAACTCTAGCCTGCAGTTTGTGGCAACTGCACTAGCCAGGCGGCCTTCATTCCTCAGGCTCAAGACCCCCTGTCATACACCGCAAGATACTATATTGGCAGTAAATGACAATGACAGACAGAAAGAAAATGGGTGCCAAGTGAAACAAGTTGTGGAAGTCTTGTCATAGAATATAAGATTCCCATGTGACCGCAGTCATATTTACTATGGGGTAATATTTTTTATTGTATTCTTAACCACTTAGTTCCTAGAAAACTATTTTGCTTAACTCATTAACAACCATGTGCCGCTGACATCACAAAACCGCATGCAGTTGGAACAATCATTAAACGTCAGCCATAACTCATGGCAAGTGTTTCAGTACGGCAATAAAGAAAGTGCTGAACATGTGACAAAGTGCTGAACATGTGACAAACTGCAACTGAAATTATCACAGGCACACTTCTGGCTGAAAATGTAAATAAATGAAATATGGTGCATCTTATTAATGTGAATCTAGTGTTTAAAGAGTTAATTACCTCCACCACTTTAATTTCTGCTGTTTTCATTTGTTGAAAGATGTGATCATAGTTGTTGGTTCATCACCATCACAACACTCTGACTAAACCTATAGATGCTCCATCTCTCCCAGCAAATGTTGTAAGGGTGGATACTGATATCTGCAGTAACAGATGTTGTAAGGTGTGGATACTGATATCTGCAGTAACACACTGGATGTAAGCATGGGTTTTCCCCCTCCTACGTCCGATTACTGGTGATATCATTTCATTACTTATTGTCTAATAGACATTAAGCAACAAATGGTGATATGATAAGGCCTCATTAATTATCATGGCGTCAGTTATAGGCCCCTATCAAAAAGTGATACCTGTAAGTTAGGCTTAAAAAGATTATGTATAACATGGTCCATCTATGTGTACAAAATTCAAGATTGGGTAATCAAGTCATGTGAACATGTGGATTGGTACTGCAGACTGCAGAGCACATACTCCAAGAATGCGCAAAATATGACATATCTAGGCAAACCTTCTGGCCTAGAGAAAAAACAGTGGAAGATGAACTCTATGGACCACTGAGTGAACTAAAATACAATAGTTAAATTTATATAAGAGACAACATTGCAGTTATAGACAAATTTCAAGTGAACGAAAGAAGAAGAATAGTCCATGTTAATTTGTAGATTTTGGTGGTGCAAATACTGATGGACAAACTGGAGGCAGTTGATATGTAGTTTTTCAGATGTATGTTGAGAATATTGAAAAAGAAACAAATTCCAGAGTATTGGCAGCCTTTGATTTCTAATGTTATCTGACATTCCTCTGATCTCCTGGGTAGTGGGAGCTGATATTAAGACTTCTCAGATAAAGACAAGACAGGGGGTTGTGTCGGGTCTAAGCTGCACGCATAAACAACCTACAGCAGTTGAACACGCATAAAGTAAAGCAATGGCTGCAGGATATTGTGGTTTCAGGTATGCCTTCTGGCCCAGTAGTGACAAATTCAGCACTTCTTTAATGGGAGAGTGGGCTTATCAACTCTACAGGTGAGCTGTACACTGCTAAGAGTAGTAAGGCTGCTGTCCTGGCACAATGTATTCAAGTGAACCCCAGCCATGGGTTGGTAGAATCTGTTGCCTTAGATGGAATCAGTCAAGAAAACAGTCAGCCTTACTTAAAGTGCCTGCTGAAGTCAGATATGCCAACTCCTAGTCAGAGAGGTGTGAATGACATATTGCCCCTCTGTAGGGGAATGAAGACAAAGAAGACACTTGTAGCTCTCAATCAATCAATCGGGTGCCATCTCCAAAATAAAAGTTGGCTGCAATGAATCTCCAACACTGTCTGTTTCTCACCTTGTTCGTCCATCTCTTGATGTTTTCCCACTTGTATCGTTGTCTGCCTCTTGCTCACTTGCCCTCAACCTTGACCTCCAGTATGGTTTCTATAAGAGTGTTATGTCTTAACATGGCCAAAATATTTCCCTTGCATATTTTTTATTTCTTTCATCAACTCTCTTCATTCCCAGTTTTTCTAGAACCTCTGTATTTGATTGTTTTTGTTTCCATGAAATACGACATATTCTTCTGTATATCCACATGTAGCTCTCAGGTCTGATCAGAGTTCTCCCTCCTTCTCAGCCAGCCTTGGCAGAATTCTCACAAGAAGATGGGTAATATATTGACCAGTCAGCAACTTTGTTACATGCGTTACAATTTTGACCAATTAGAAACTTTGTTACAGTGTTAGAATTAATAGGATGAATTTATGACCACAGCATGTGAATGTACATATATCACTTTATTTTAATGCCCTTGTGATACCTTGTTAGTTTAACATAATTTTTTTTAAATTCAAATAGTAGACAGAAGTTATGATTATTCCATTTTCATGATATATTCATGTTCCTTTAATTGTGAGGATTCGGACATGCAAATTAATACTTTCCAATATTTAACATCTCTTTGTTTTAAGTTTTCTGTTTCAGCTGTATATCAGACCACATGTATTCATTTCTTCATATTTATCTGTATGCTATTGTTAAATAAATGCATCACATCATGGTGGCTTTTTTGGTTGATTCACCTTCTTTTTCTTGTCATGGGCAAATATGCATAAATTTCCCAGAAGGAAAGTGCGCAATAATATTCCCTGTGTTGTTTGTCCATCAAAAATGATAATGACCATTCATTTCATCCAGTGGGGTTGAAGGTATGGAGCCGTGAGTTCTTAGATGGCTGATAAGGCCTATTTTGGCTCAAAATGTTCTTTGACAGTGCAGGCAAAGAATGCTTGACGTTCCAGGAGGAGGACTTCCTGCAGTGGTTTTTTTGTCCAGCCTTTTTTCACAGCTCTTGCAGTCCTGTTTGCTTCACAAGTGACTACACCCTTGCGTAATGATGTACACTGCAACTTTCAGTCTTTGGCAGAAGTCTCCCAAGTGTCATAATGAATTCCAAAAGCTTTTAGTGAGATCTTCAGAGTATCTTTAAAGCGTTTCCTCTGGCCGGCTTGGCAGTGTTTACCACAACGCAGCTCGCCGTAAAAAAATTTGTTTAGGGAGCCTGTGATCTGGCATGTGAATCAAGTGGCCAGCCCAGCAAATCTGATTCTTCATTAGTAGAGTGTGGATACTGGGCATGGATGCTCTTTCTAGGACTTCAGTGTCTGGAATCTTGTCTTGCCATTTAATCTTCAATAGCTGGCAGACTGTGTGGAAGTGGTTTAATTTCCTAGCATGTCGCTGATAAACAGTCCAGGTTTCACAAGCATATAGCAGTGTGGATAATACGACTGCTTTGTAGACTTTCAGCTTTGTTTGCAGGCTTATTCCATTTCTGTCCCACACATTCTTGTACAGTCTGCCAAAGGCCACGCTGGCCTTGGAGATTCTTGCATTCACTTCATCATCAATTGTGGCAGCTTGTGACACAGTACTGCCAAGATAGGTGAATTTGTCCACAACACTTAGTCTATGACCATTCACTTTGATATTTGGCATGGTGTGATTAATCCCTGGAGCTGGCTGGTACATAACTACAGTCTTCTCCAAGTTGATATTGAGCCAAAAGTTGGCACAGGCATATGAGAAAGCTGAAACATTGTGTTGCATGTCTGCCTCTGAGTTGGCATATTGAGTGCAATCATCAACAAACAGGATCTCTCTGACGGTGTCGCTGTTAATTTTGATTTTAGCTTTCAGCCTTCTGAGATTGAACAACTTTCCATCCATACGGTAGTTGACGTCTATTCCAATGTCGTTCTCGAAGGCATTCATCAGCATAGCTGAAGTACATGAGGCTGAACATTGTAGGTGCCAGGACACAGCTTAGTGTCAGGAAAGGGCTCAGACAGTTCACAATTTTCCTGTACTCTTGCCTGCATACCATCATGAAATAGCCGCACTATTTGGACAAACTTTCGTGGACAGCCACATTTCGCCATAATCTTCCATAGCCCTTCTCTGCTGACTGTATCAAAAGCCTTGGTAAGATCAATGAAATTGGAGAACATGTCGGAGTTCTGTTCCTGACATTTCTCTTGCAGCAAAAATCATGTCGACAGTTCCTTGTTCTTTTCTAAAGCCACATTGACTCTCAGGAAGATGACCTTGGTCAAGATAAAATTCCCTGTATAGACCCCAGAGACAGCATAAGCCACTTGACAAGGAAGGACAAGAACATAGTTTTCAGGCTGAACACAGCATACAAAAAAGAAGATGATAGATACTTTATTTTTCCCGGTGCTGCGTTGTCACTATCAGACATAGACAGTCCTAGAAACACACAGGCATAAAGTCACATCATGCACCCAGAAAAACAAGAAGAAATCAAGAAACAAATGAGAAACTAACGACTAGTGTAGAGATAACACCGACTACTGACTTTATAGAACATCAAAGAATTAAACGTTTTGGACATGTACCTTGAAAAAAATGGAACAAGATCAATCAGTGGCTAGAGCATTTCCTTTCTACATGAGAACATCGGGATACAAGGTGAGAGGACGACTCTGGGATATACGACTAGATGAAGTATAAGAGACGAAGAAATCAAGTATGGCGTTAGCACAAGATAAGTGATAAATAAACAGACAGTACATCCACCTCCTTTCTGCTACGTCTCACGGCAACAGTAGAAGATGTCAGTCGCGACGATCGGACAAATTTGAGCTGTAGCCTACGATGGGTGACATTAGTTAGTTAGTCGACAGATCATCCTCTTTGCACATCGAACCATTCAGTCAAGTTCTGTGTTGGTTCATTACTCTTCTTTGGCTTCCTGCGTAGTGTTCTTGTTTGGCCACACCTCTTTTAACTTGCTGTTCTCGCAGCCTGACCATGGTTGTAGATTGCCAGTCATCGCTTGGTTCTCGTAAACGGCTTACTTCTCGTAGAGCATTCAGAATGTCTGCCTGGTCCATGGCCCGTCCGCCTTCCACAGTAGCCCTACCTTCAAGCCTGTCAGCCTGCTCATTCCCTTGTACACCCGCATGCCCTGGCACGAAGATGAAATTAATCTTTGCCAGCCGAGACCGCTCCGGAGACAGCTTCCACTCTCTTCGGACCACCTCATCTCTATCATCCTGAGCATACGCATTGAGTCACTAAGGACACATTCATATGCCCGATAGAATGTCTGTGTCTCGAGCCATGTTATTGCTTTACTTACTGCCATGACTTCCATAGTCAGGCTGCTTGAAAGTTGTGGTCAAAGCAAAAGCGCCAGACTTTTCCTTCACACCTTTCCCTCCAGCCTGAGCTGTAAAGGCCTATGAAGTTCTCACTCCTCGGACGACCGACCCATCCGTGTGAATGACAGCATCATCCTCTAACGAATTCTCAAAGATCAGAGCCTGTACTTCCGCCTCAACAGCAGCTGGATGTTCTTGTCTGCATTTCCCGTCTAGTTGGATGCATACTGAGAAGGATGTACAGAACTCTGTTGGCACTTGTACCCACTCCTCGCCAGGTTCTAAGTCCTCAAGTGAACACACCTGCTGAAGAATGTCTTCGGCTTGACCCATCCACGACCTTCCTCTTTTTAACCTTCTGCCCTTTATCTTTTTAATCTCGCTGTGCAGTGGATGTTGTGTGTTTGCGTTGACTCTGAGAGAGGCACGTGCTTGGCAAAATTGTATTCTGTCCCTCATGGTTTTTAAAATCAAGAAGGTAGCGCATCACGTTGCATGCTGTATCTCTTGTACATCTAAGAATAAGGCGCATAGCTTCTTTCTGTATCCTGTCCATCTTTTCTATCTGCTTATGTTATGGATGAGAGTCAGGATCGCCATCGCATACTCCAAACCAGAAAGGACCAAACCCTCGTAAAGAAGACATAGATGGCGGTGCTCACAGTTTGCCACCGCCATCACCGCAGAAGTCGGATGTGTCGGCCTAAAGAACGCAGCTCTGCTGTAAACAGGCACAACGCAATCAATCACGTCCGAAAAAAACTCTCAGGATGAACGCAGAAGAAGAAGCACGTGACACCACAGTGCAAACGAACATGATGACGTCATACGGACAGTTTAAAGATGACCGCCCCACTTTTAACATGCAGCCTTCTGTTATCCGTTGTTGTTTTTTTTTTTAAATCAGTGAAGGAATGAAACCTTTAGAAATTCATTGGTGAATAAAGATCCAGTATGGTGATGCCTGCTTGTCAGTCCAGCAAGTATATGAGTGGAGTAGGAAGTTTCAAAAGAGCATGACTTCTGTAACAAACTGTTCACGATCGGATCAGTCACACAATGACCCCAGAATCGATTTTTCTACAGGAATCTAAGCACTTTATCGGCGCTGTAGGAACATTGTAGAAACATTGAACGCAGTGATGACTACATCGAAAAAAAAAATGATACACTTGGTCTTTACTTTTTCAGAATATATATACACTGTTTATTTTTTTTCCCACACACACACACACACACGCGCACACCCATGCACTCGCGCACTCACGCACAACATGTAAGATTTTCATTTGAATCCACCTGGTGCTAAATGTTGCAGATTCTGTTCGTTGTCTGCAGTCAATACTGTTTTAACTATATATCTTGCCTCCGATGGCGATTCCTCTCGAATCCTTTAAATTTCTCATATTTTTACTGTATAAGGAAACATAAGTCTGGACTTGGTCACTATGACTGGGCTACCATATGGTTGTAGACGGTACTGCCAGCTTTCTGATAGCTCTAAATGTTGGGCCGCGCTCACGAAACCCGACAATCCATATTGCGCCAACGACTTCTGGCGAAGGATTGCAGTTGGGAGGTTACAAGCCTTATTCTGGTCCGAGGAGATGCAACCTAAGGACTAAATATCATGGCAAGATAGACCAGACCCTAAGCCTTGGTTAGTCGGCAACCGGTCTAGGATCGGAGCTCCAACAGGAGGACAGTAAGAGCATTGCTTTGCTGATCCGGCAGCTTCTGCGGCTTAGTTTGTTCCAGACGTATTTGTGTTATCTTTCCTCTGGAGTAAACTAGGTAGGCCGAGAGAGGGATCATGCTGCATGGACAACACATGGTCTCTAAATTCAGCCCAGGCTTTGTGCTATGGGGAGGTATAATTATAATGCATTTTTTAGGCATAATGTAAAAAATTATCACCAAGGTGGTAAAGTGCCATTTTATAGGAAAACAAAGATCAGGAGACATCACCCGTCCCTGTCGCACATCTCTCTCGACTTACTTCAATGTCGATTTTATGGCAGCTTTTTGTTTCCAATATGTGCGTTTTTTACTGATATATAAGGCATAATGTCTTCTCCATCAATTTGCAGATCTGTGAGCATCTTTATCAAACTACATATAACACTCACAAAACTCATTGTACACACTTTAACACAATTAAAGATTGAGCACAACCCTCTACTGGCAACGCTGATCGTATTCCGTACGAGCCTAAGGCTTCCAATCTGACGAGGACAAGGCCTTAGGTTCGTACTGAATACGATCAGCGTTGCCAGTAGTGGGCTGTGCTCAATCTTTAACTGTGCTCAATCTTTAAACCTCTAATACCGAAACAACCAAATAAATCAATTTAACACATTTTCAGAGTGTAATTAAACATACACCAAAGTCTCCTTTCTGTTTGTCTGGCAGTCCGTCTTTTCATCCGTCTGTATGCCTTAATATCCATTCCTTCACGGTCTGTATTCGTGTCCATCCGTCCGCCCATCAACTCATCCATAGGTCTGTCTTTATGTATGTATGTTTGTTTATGTGCTTCCCTGTCTCTGTGTAGACAAGCTTTGGATTATCATCATGTACGCAAAACTATTAGACAAAGAGCTGGATCTATAGTTAAACAACAGTTAAGTAAAATACAATTTGGTTTCAGGAATGGTAAAAGTTGCACCGATGCACTTTTCACACGAAGACAAATACGTGGACAAGGGACGGGGGGGGGGGGGGGGGGGAGAGAGAACGCATCGAATACAGTGACCAGCAGAATATTGTGTCTGTAGATCGGGAAAAGGCTTTCGACAGAGTAGGCAGACACAAATTATGGACCATACTTGAAGACTAAGGGATAGGCCTACAAGGACAGTTGCTAGAAAACATCATGTATCACTCGAGCCAAAGTGCATTAAGAACACAAAAAGGTATATCAGATTTATTTAAGTCAATACAGGAGTGAGACAAGGATGCGCCTCCCCCCCCCCCCCCCAATCCCCCGCTCTATTTAATATCTACATAGAATATCCGCAGTAACAAGCCTTGACACAGAACAGAAACAGAGGAAGTCGAACTCTTTACTTCAGCTGAAGCAACAGATACATCCGCAATAAGTGTCCTTTTATTTGCAGACGACCACTGCCTATTTTGCAGCGTCGAGGGCAAACGGCAAAATCATATAAATAAGCTGAGTTCAACATGAAGCAGATACAATATGAATATAAATACAGCCAAAACTGAAGTAATGCAGGTTATAAGATCTGGTCCACTGTATATACTGATAAAAATAGTACACCTCTGAAACAAGTTAAAGAATCTAAATACCTAGGAAGTATGATTACAGAAGTTGTCAGAATAGACAGAGAAATGGAAACCAGGTATCAAAAAGCAAGTGCGCTTATATATAAATTGTCACCCGTAATGAAACATCTAAATATACAAATGTCCCCAAAACGACAGATAATAAATAGCATACTCACACCAACCCTTTGCTACCAATATCACTATCACACTTACGCAAAATCAACACCTGCGAGATGAGATGCTTAAGGTGAGCTGCCAGCTTAAGTAACCTAGACCGAATAAGAAATGATGATATCAGACAGACAGTGCGATCAACACCTTGTGCAACATACATTGAAAGGCAGAAGATCAAATGGTTTGGCCATCTCGCTAGAATGCAACATCATCAACTGCCATCACTGGCCCTACATCAAAGAAGATGCTGCTACTAGAGCAAGACGACGCCCGAGAAGAAAATAGATTGACGACAACAAAGACATTGTACAATCACACGGAAAGACAATATTCAGTGCCACTAATCTGACGCTGGAGCGTAACTATTCCTTGCCACGACGCTTGACGGCAAAAGGGAAAGATGATGATGATGATGATGATGATGATGATGAAGGTCATGGCGATAAGCGTGGGCGATCATGGTTCTCCATCTCTCACACTAAACAGATCCTCCAGTCAGGTCAGTGTTCTTGTCCCGATGAAGCCATGTGGCCAAGCCATCCATACATATTTATATGTTTGTCTTCCCATTGCTCATCCCTGTAAACATTGTTAGTAGGCCTACTACTAAGTTTGCAAGCTTATTTCTCCCCCATAACGTGCACATAAATCTTAACTGCCTGAGCTCTCTGATCAGTTTACGGTTTTAATGTTTTTTTTTCTCTTAAAATAAAGGTTAGCTGCATTCCTTTGCAGGACATCGCAGTCAACCCCGGCATTTATGGCTGTTTGTGATTTATTTTACAGGACGTCGCAGTCACCCCCAGCAATTTTTTTTTTGCTGTTTGTGATCTCTTGGCCAGTTTACGTTCTGTAGTTTGCCATTGATTTTTGAACGACCGGCACCCATACCATTTCGTAAAAAACCAATGCAAGAAAGTCTGCTGCTAAATCGCAAGCAGCTGTGTTTCGAACGAGGTATGCGGGATTACGAACCGTAACATCTTCGCCACGAAGCCAACTTGTTTTTTTTTTAAATGTTGCATATCTTTTGCAGGACGTTGCAGTCAACACTAGCATTTTTCAGCTGCTGTTGATGCACTAGGCAAATTTTACGTCCAGTAATTTGCCATTGCTTTCTGAACGACCGGCTCCCATACCACCACGTTATAACACAACGCGACACGGTCTGCTGCACAAATCGGTCGCGGCTAAGTTTCGAACGCCTGGTAAGCGGCCCACGAACCGCGTTCACAAGCCTTTGACCACGGAGACTGGCATGTGATTTATTAGGCAAGTAAAATTCAGTGGTTTGCTATTGAGCGACCGACGCTCATGCCATTGTAAGAAAACCAGCGCAAAGCGGCCTGTTTCTAAATTGTCTGCTGCTTTTCGAACGCGCGTTTGCGAATTGCTTTCATAACCCCTTGAGGATTGACAACCATGTGTTTTTGAATGTTTCATTGTAAACAGCGAACATTCTTTTTCTAACCTCTAATGGCAGGGGTCTATTGCACAAGAAGTCTTTAATTTTACAAAATGCAGCACTTGCTTGTCCTACTTTGTTCTTTGCGGGCGCTGTGGTACTAACCATGTTGTTGAGTTGAGTCAAGAACCAACATCACTGCACTCAGAACATTCCCACACGTGCTCCGTCCCCACGTTCAACAGCCAGCGAAGAGTCATACTACTAATCGTGAATGATTGTATAGGGTGTATTTTTAATGACGGTGCAGTGTTTAGAAATATTGCCGGTCCAAGTTTTGTATTCACCTTAGTAAAGTTCATGCAACATAATTAGTTAGTTAGTCTTTCCTCTTGAGCCTAAGGCGGCGCATAGGGCAGAAGTCCTGTCTCTCCATGCCTGGCGGTTCGCTGCTACCTGTTGTAGATCTTGGATATCTACTTGGCCATTGAATGAGCCTTCTCTAATGATGGTTCTACGCAGGGTCTCTCTTGGTCTTCCCCGTTTTCTTTTCCCTACTGGTGACCATATGAGGGCTTGGTAGGGGAGTCTTGACTTGTCCATTCTGAGTACATGGCCGATGTAGTTCCAACGGCGTCTTCTTATGAAATTGGATACTGTATCTTGCTTAGTCTCTTGTCTTATTTGCGAATTGGTTCTGAAGTCTGTCCAGTGGATGTTTAGAAGTCTTCTAAGACATTTGTTCTCAAAATTGTCTAATTTTTTATCTAAAGCTACCGTTGATTTCCAACTTTCACATCCATACGTTAACACTGGAATCACACAAGAGTTGAAGATTTTAAGTTTTGTGTGTTTGCTGAGTGTCTTTGACTTCCAGATGTTTGACAGTTTATTGAAGGCACTGGATGCCAGTGCGATTCTAGATGATATTTCTGGTGTTGAGTCCCCTGTGGATGTCATTTTGCTTCCTAGGTATGTAAAGCTGTTGACTTTTTCAAGAACGTAGCTGTTCAATTTGGTGTCATCTGAACTGTTGGTAAGATCAATAGTCTTTGTTTTTGTGGTGTTAATTTGGAGACCAATTTGCCCTGAAACATTTTGGAGGTGGTTTATTTTCTCTTGGGCATCCGGGTGTGTTGAACTCAAAAGCACTATGTCGTCGGCAAAGTCCAGGTCTTCTAGAATTTTGTCAACCCAATGGATACCCATATTTGTGTTGTTTGTGCATTTGCGCATGACCCAGTCGATAGCTATTCCAAAAAGCATCGGTGATAAGACACAACCCTGTTTCACTCCTGTTTCGACTGAGAACCAGTCAGAGTTGCCTGTTTCTGTTCTTACGCAGCAACGTGTTTCTGTGTAGAAAGATTTTATGACGTTGGTATATTTGGTAGGAAAACCATAGATGTTAAGTAGATTCCAAAGTGAAGGACGGTGGATACTGTCGAAGGCTTTTTGAAAGTCGACAAAGTTGGTGAATAATTTCGACTGGAATTCTACGGAGTCTTCAATGATTATTCTGAGGGTGAAAATGTGGTCTATGCATGACCGTTTTGGTCTGAAGCCTGCTTGTTCTTCTCTGAGCCTTTCATCTATCGCCTTTTTCAATCTCTCAAGTAGCATGCTACAAAAAAGTTTTCCTGGTACTGACAATAGAGTGATACCACGCCAATTATTGCAATCAGACATATCGCCCTTTTTAGGCAGTTTGAAAATTACACCATCTTTCCACTGTTGTGGTGGGGATTCGCTTTGCCAGATTCCATTGATCAGCTGTAACAAACGTTGTAAGGTGTTCTCATCTGCTGCTTTGAGCATTTCTCCTGAGATTTCATCTTCACCAACAGCTTTGTTGTTCTTAAATTTTTGATGGCTGCTTTAATCTCTTCCATGGTGAATGACTCGCAGGAGG
>JACEFZ010007370.1:0-11261 GCA_014155875.1 Cepaea nemoralis
GGGGGCACGTTAGGAGGAGGATGATGGTAGAATACCAAAGGACATCTTTTTTGGTAAATTTACAGAGGGTAGAGATCTCAGGGTCGGCCTCTACTACTATAAAAAAGTGTGTGTAAGCGGGACATGTTTTGATACAGGCATTGAAATGCACATTGGAGCACGTCGCCGCTGAAGTGTTGCATGGGGGGAACTATCAGAAATGGAATAAAGACAAAGGAGAAAATGATTGCAGATAAAGCACACACAGAGCGTGAGAGACGTAAGATGGTGCAAAATGGTGGAAGTGACCATGTTTTTCACATGCACCTACTGTGGGCAAACATTTGCAGCAAGAATTGGCCTTACCAGCCACACTCGCCACCGCCATGGATCGGTAGTTATTGCCATATGACAATTATTAAGCCTTTTTGAAGCACAATGTACCAAACTATCGTCTGTCAAGACGGAAAGATGCCAATGAATCTATCTATCTTCTATCACCCCATTCATCTCCACCATCCTTCTTCCATCCATCCATCCTTTCATGCATCTATCTATCTACTATCTATCTATCTATCTTCTATCTATCTTCTTCTATCTTCTTTATTATATTGTCGGGCTTGCTGGCTGTCGGGTTTGGGCTGTCTGTCTGTCTGTCTGTCTGTCGTCTGTCTGTCTAAATATATACTGTTTTTGTTGGCTTGCTGGCTGTCGGGTTTGGTGGCTGTCTGTCTATCTGTCGGTCTGCCTGTCTGTCTGTCAGCCCGTCTCTCTATCTATCTGTCTGCCTGCTTGTCAGTCATAACTATTTTTATATAAATCCTCAAATTTAAATTAACCATTGTCACTGTACCTGATAGGTCGAATCTCACATGGAATATCACGAATCTTTTGACGGAAACAAAACGAGCCTGACTGCTGAACCACAAAGTGAGGTTTTCTGGACGATTCCTGGTAACAATTCATCCTTACTCCTTCACAAATCCAGCATCTTAGTGTACATAGATCAAAACCCAAACGACGCAAGGTGAGCCCACTCTACTCTTTTTAAATATTGGGGTTTTCTACACGATGTGTTCACTTTGTGAACTTAGACACAGAAGCCACGTATAATGTATTGCACAATTTATTGCCTGGCACGTTTCGCTGCATCCCGTCAATTACAGTGGTGAAAACCGAGGCTACACATTCGAACAACACATGTGACTATGTGTTTTGATTGTGTCAGCTAAAGTATTTTTCATTTATTCACGTGATATGATATACAGGGTGTTTTTAAAGTCTCATTACATGGTATATGTATGTCAAATTTGAAATATTAAGTGCATGACGTCAATAAAAAAGAATGTGCTAAAAATGCATTACATTAGTTACAATAGGAGCGGCTGGTCCAGCACTAGAATGTCGGATTCTCCTTCGGGAGACCCGGGTTCGAATCCTCGGTAAGGTATGGATTTTTTTCTGTCGGGGGAAAAAAGAAAACCCTAACATACATAGTTCGCGGCGACTGCACTAACCAGGCGGCCTTAACTCCTCAGGCTCAAGAAACCTTGCCATACACCGCAAGGTACTATATAAGCAATAAATGATAAATGACAATAGTTACTGCTATGGTCTAACGCTGTTTTGGGGAACTGGAAAGTGCCAATGAAGTATTCATTATAATAGATGTTGGAAATGTCCACCACGGGCTTCAAGACATGACCGTACTCGTCTCTTCATATTTTCAAATACCTTTGCAATATATATGTTTTTATTTCCGAGTGTATCGACCGCCATTCCTAAACACTTGTTCTACCAAAAAAAAAATTTTTCTTCCGTTGGTAACACCTTTCTGTTTAGCGTGCAAAGAATTACCCCAGCAGGGACAGCCATTCGCTACATATTGCTTCACTTTAGACAGTGAAGAACATTTTTTTATGACGTCATATACTTCATTTTATTAACTTGTTCTGCATACAAAGTATAGTGAGACTCTCAAACACCATGTATAGCTCTGCAGTATACACGCCGACATGCAGGGTAAAATGTAAGGCAATAAATTGTGCAACATATGGAATCTTCCCTGAAGTAGATTTTGTATGTTGGACCGGTATAATTTTAAATACAACATCAGTCAATCATTTGCCGTCTTCACAATGAAAGTTGGTTTAAATGGATCTCAAACGTGTCTGCCTTGTGTTCAAGTGTTCTTTGATTATTCTGCTTTCATCTTTCTTTGATGTTGTATTTTCATTTACTGCTTGCGTTTTCTTGCCTCTCTTCGAAGTTTATTATCATTTGTATTTAGCTTACCTCTCCCCCAACCGAGCTGTGACTTTGTATTCTTATTTCATTGAAGCATCCCCAGCTTGAAGTCTTGCCCAGCTTCGACTTCGTATTCTCATATGTATTCCTGCATACCCTGGCTTCCCTGTCTTCCACTTTTATGCTCATATGTATTCCAACTGAAATCTTTTTCACCTATCTTCAATTTTTTTGTAAGTGTTAATTTAGATAATTTAAAAAGGGGCATATAATTTACAAACGTCGCAATCAACCCCAAAATTTTTTGGCTGTTTGTGCTTTCTTGGCAAGGTTACGTTCAGTAGTTTACCATTGCTATCTGAACGACAGTCACCATACCATTTTACAAAAAACCAACGCAAGGTGATCTGCTGCCAATCGCCCCCAGCTATGTTTCGAAGGAGGTAAGTGGTATTTCGAACTACACACAAAACCCATCGCCACAGAGCGGATATTAATATAAGAGTATTTTTAAAATAAAAGAAACAGTAGAGCAAAGTGTGTGCAAAGTTACTGGAAAGCATCGTCTTGTATTCTAACGAGATGGCCAAAACATGTAATCTTCTGTCTTTTTTGTATACATGACACAAGGTGTTGATCCCATTGTCTAGTTAGTTATTAGTTAGTTAGTTAGTTAGTTAGTTAGTTTGTTAGTTAGTTAGTTAGTCAGTCGTCAGTAGTCAGTCATTCAGTCAGTGAGTTGGGTGGTTGGTTGGTTGGTTGGTTGGTTAGGTAGGTAGGTAGTGAGGTAGTAGATATATAGGAAGTGGGTGGGTGGATGGGTGGGCAGGTGAGAGGGGGCGGGGAGTTAGTTAGTTAGTTAGTTAATTAGTTAGTTAGTTAGTTAATTAGTTAGTAAGTTAGTCAGTAAGTTAGTTAGCCAGTTAGTCAGTTTGTTGGTTTGGGGTTAATTTGGTTTTGGGTTTGGGTTGGGTTTGGGTTTGGGTTTGGGAGGTAGGTAGTAGGTTTTTGGTTGGTTGGTGGGGTTGGGGGGTTGGGGTTTAATAGTCAGTCAGTCAGTCGTCAGTAGTTAGTTAAATAGTTAGGTTAGGTTAGGTTAGGTTAGGTTAGTTAGTTAGTTAGTTAGTTAGTAAGTAAGTAAGTTAGTTAGTTAGTTAGTTAGTTGTTAGTTGTTAGTTAGTTAGTTAGTTCGTTACTTAGTTAGTTAGTTAGTTAGTTAGTTAGTTTTATTAGTTGGGTTTTTTTAATGAGTGAGTGAGTGAATGAGGAGTCAGTGAGGAGTCAGTGAGTGAGTGAGTGAGTGAGAGAGAGAGTGAGTGAGTGAGTGATTCAGTCAGTCAGTCAGTCAGTCAGTCAGTCAGTCAGTTAGTGAGTGAGTTAGTTAGTGAGTGAGTGAATGAGTGAGTGAGTGAGTGAGTTAGAGAGTGATTGAGTGAGTGAGTGAGTGAGTAAGTGAGTGAGTCAGTCAGTCAGTCAGTCAGTCGGTCAGTCAGTGAGTCAGTGAATGAGTGAGTGAGTGAGTGGGTGGGTGAGTCAGTCAGTCAGTCAGTCAGTCAGTCAGTCAGTGAGCGATTGAGTCAGTCAGTCAGTCAATCAGTCAGTCAGTCAGTCAGTCAGTCAGTGTGTGATTCAGTCAGTCAGTCAGTCAATCAGTGAGTGAGTGAGTGGGTGAGTGAGTGAGTGAGTGAGTCAGTGAGTGAGTGAGTGAGTCAGTCAGTCAGTCAGTCAGTCAGTGAGTCAGTGAGTCAGTGAGTGAGTCAGTGAGCCAGTCAGTCAGTCAGTTAGTTAGTCAGTCAGTCCGTGAGTCAGTAAGTCAGTGAGTCAGAGAGTCAGTCAGTCAGTCAGTCAGTCAGTGAGTCAGTCAGTCAGTCAGTGAGTCAGTCAGTCAGTCAGTGAGTTAGTGAGTGAGTGAGTGACAGAGTGAGTGAATTAGTGAGTGAGTGAGTGAGTGAGTCAGTCAGTCAGTCAGTCAGTCAGTTATTCAGTCAGTCAGTCAGTAAGTGAGTGAGTGAATGAGTGAGTGAGTGATTGAGTGAGTGAGAGAGTGAGTGAGTTAGTGAGTGAGTGAGTGAGTGGGTAAGTGAGTCAGTCAGTCAGTCAGTCAGTGAGTCAGTGAGTCAGTGATTCAGTGAGTGAGTGAGTGAGTCAGTCAGTCAGTCATTCAGTTTGTCAGTCTGTCAGTCAGTCAGTCAGAGTGGGTGAGTGAGTGAGTGAGGTTAGTTTAGTTAGTTCGTTAGTTAGTGTGGTATAATAAAACGTCCTTACCCTTTCCTATTTATGGGACTCCCTTAAAAATAAACAAACCCTTACAATTATGTTTAAGTAACTTACTTAATGCAGGAGAAAATAAAACAGCGATAGACTGACCGTGGCACAGCTAAATTTATTTTGGCTTGTTTTCTCTCCGTATCTGGACAATCCTGGCGAGGGGAAAAACAAAGACTGAAGCGGCCTTTTCTAGTCAAGAGAACACACAAGAAAGTCGACCTTTCCTTCGGGGAGAAGGTAGTTTGCCTTAAAAACATGATTCTATTCAAGCTATTGGTATGTTATCTACATTATTAGATATATTTATGTATTACATAGACCAGTATGTTTAATTAAGAATTAGTTACAATTCTCTTAAACCAGGCTGGATGATGTTTACCAAAGAAACACATGTGGGCGCCACGCTGTAAATTTTCCTAGGTCTTACCATTTCAAATTCGTATGTTAATATCTTTTATAGGCATTATGAACTTATATCTAACTAAATAGTGTTTATAACCTATGAATAGTATGTGTACTGTAGTACACAGAGTATCAACTCTCATGTCAGAAACTCTTTTCAATTTAGGAAAGACTCCGGATTCATACTTCAAGAAGAAGAAACTCGTTTTCTGCCAATTTCATAGTCCTATGAAAAATAACTTCTATGCAATGGAACTATATATCCCTATCGATGCTTAGAATTTGCAAATAATTTATGTACTGTAGAGATTGGACTTTAAAGAAACATTTTCTCAATGTAGGAGCAGACTCTTGATTTCATACTGCACAAGTAGAGAACTGGTGTCTGCCACTTTCAAATATCCTATGTAGTGTAAATGCACTGGTAAGGATGTCTCTGAACTTGTTTTATCCATGCGGGGACATACAAATGATTACGCATATTCCTGACTCTTACTTAGTCAGGGGATAAAATATTTTGCCACATTATAATCTGTAACTTGGAAATATAGTGCTAAATTTTAGTACCATTCTTTTGTTAACAGATTAGTAACCACTCCATATGAGGGTGAACATATAATCATTTCATAAAATAGTGTTAGGGACAGGCCATGTTTGAATATAAATTCATGAACAATTAACGCGTGATGTAAATGCATGTTCGGATAGGATTCACTCCGCATCACCTCACTGTAGTAGGAACAGAAGCGAAGATTGATGTGAATAAATTGCTTGAATAATAGCAGTCCTTGACAAAATATATCACAGCGACTACTATCCTCATCTGCTGTACGCAGTGGGGGAAAACAATGTATGTTTAAGTTATGGATTAACCCCTGAGAAAACCCAAAAACAAAGGCTCCCTGCATCAGCATTATGATTAATTATTATGTATGAGTATCATGTACTTAATATCAGAGAAATGTACATGTATGTCTTTTTCTGGAATGAGAATTTTCTTTGTTCTGATTGTTACTTTTTACTGTGGGAATATACATTTTAATGTTGCACCGTGGGATTAGAGGATGTTGATGTAAGAATACATATGTATGTCAGTACTTAAGAAGCCAATGGTGAATAGTCTTGACCTAGTGATGATTATAGTGCCGAAATGAAGACGCGGCATTAGAAACCACAGGGATTCTGTATAGGCTATTCTCTTCAAGTAATGAGAGAGATAATATCAACATGTTGGATGGACAGAATGACTTCACCCATCCAATAGTCCCAGTAACAACAGAACAAAATATAAGTGAGAAAATACCTTACTCACTATGAAGAGTCAGAATGGCTCTACTCAGCAATGAGGGACAGTGGAACATGGACACCCACTCCTTTCCCCTTCTCCCCTTGGTGTTTTATATTTGTGTTTGTAATTGTGTTGTAAACCTTTTACCATAACACAGTAGGTTAATGCTAGTGTTGTATTCTTTGTTATCCCTTTTCTATAGAAGAGAAGCAGGTGGTGGTTGAATTTTGGTGGGACTATATCACTAACACTGGATCCTGGGTCAACAGCCATAAAGTGAATGTCCAAACCATAGTCTGGATCTAGCAATACCTCAATGTTTACTGCGGCGCTCAATAGCTCCATAGCGAGCAACAGAAAAGTTGAAGATAACTGTTTGGGTGAGTGATTAAGTCCTATTTTCGTAGGAAGATCCAGGATGGACTTCAAGATCTAATAATCTACAAAGATGAAGATCAACAAAGTAACTGACAACAGTGACTCGTCAGTTATACGTTTGAGAAGTATCATCTATGGCCTCATCATTCAACAAAATCAGTGAAACCTATGGGACAATCCTTCTACAAGTTATTAAAACTAACAACAGTGAGTAATCTTCAACTGTTGGTTGGATTACCAAGTTAATATCCACAATGGATAAGTCTTCGAAAGAACATCTCACAGCTGCAAAAGTCAAACATAAGGTTCCAGCCATGCAACACCAAGTTCTAGCTATGAACACCAACTCAAACAAATGAGAAGAAGACATTGAACCAATACAACCAAGGTGCCAACTGAAAACCATACCTACACCAGATTACCTCAAGGTTCCCAAACCTGAACACATAAAAAAAAAAAAGACCATATGAAAGCAGCTAGCGGAGTAAATGCCTCTACGCCTGCAACCACAGGAATCACCTGATGGCTTGCAACCCTGGATATGTGGTGGAGTCAATATTCTTCAGTTCCATGCCTGCAGCAGAATCCTGGAATTAATTCCAGATGAACCAAATGAATAACAAGCAGAATTGTATGTCTACACTGAAGTAATAATGAATCAGAACTCTGTGCTGGTCCCATGTCAGCCTAAATGCCAATAACGGTGGAATAGGTTATAGACTGATGACTAGGTGGGTGAAAAATCTGTGGGAACAAAATTGAGATTCGGATATTATAAGCCGAGACGCTGAAAGGTAGGCATCCTTTTCCTCAGATATGGTGATATAGGGAAGAACCTTAGTCCAAGACCAAAGATGCATCTCCTGAAGGTATGACCAACCCAGGCCTCAATTTCACACTGACACCGAGCCGTTCGCAAAGAAGATTCTTGAATTCAGCTCCACGGAAGAGATATGTGGTGAATTTATTTCATAATAAGGATTATAAGTTGTTCCGCAACAAACTTCAGTGACATTAAACATGACTGTGAGTATTTATTGCTGTCACGGATAAATATGGACATTAACTGCTTTGCACTGGAGAAGAATACCCATTCCGCAATGCCTAAAATGAACACTATAATTAAGTAATTTAATTATTAGTATCAACTGTTTTCATGTGTGTTTTTTTCTTCTATGACATATAAAGAGTGTTATTGAGGTATAACCAATGATGGTTAAGGTAAATAGTATTTTGACATCAACTCATTATTTTTAAATATGATAATTGTACATGGTGTCAGAAACAAATATATATGTTGGGTTTCTGCACCTAGACCAATGTGATTTTATCTAGGTACAATGAGTCAAAGTAGCAGAACCAATTTGTGGTTGTTATGTTGTTTGTGATAACATTGTTGTTGTTTTTTTTTGGGGTCACTGGGTACTATGTTGTAATACTGCACATTATTCCCATGCCTGTCTGAAAATGCATAGTGTTTATTACACCTATATATATGTAACTGCAGATCTTGAGTTAATACCTGAACTGTTTGTCCAAAAGTGTTGTGTACATCAAGTAAATGTGGTGTCCAACCAGTGGTTGTTTATATGTTGTGAGCAATCAATATCCTTCTAGCACCATAGATAATGTAAAGGGTGATGAAGTGGGAAGGGAAACCTACACACAGATGCCATTGTTTCAAGGATTGAGCTCTTTCTTCCTGGGATTTGTGGTAAATATCCCTGATCACCCTGCATTCTTACAAGTGACCAGAGAATCAATAATACCCCCTAGACATTTTAACGAATTATTCTCAGGAATTAAAATCCACATCCCACAGTTAGTTAGTTTAGTTAGATAGTTAGTTAGTTAGTTAGTTAGTTAGTTAGTTGGTTGGTTGGTTTGTTGGTTGTTTGGTTGTTTGGTTGGTTGGTTGGTTGGTTGGTTGGTTGTCGGATTAAAGTGTCGCTTACTTGGTCTCCGGTGGTTATATTGGCAGCTCATCTTATACATCTCATGAAAATAAAGCTAATCTTACGATAGCCTCACTATCGCCACGTGTTAAAACTAAAACATACTCTTTTCCCACATGTATCGCCACTTCATTCAATTTCACATCTGTAGCAAGTGATAAAGCAGAACAAGGCATGCAGGAACATAAAGGGAGACCCGGTCACTCTGTTTAGAAGCCAGCCGTCCACTACCACAAATTTTACTGCCGAACTGGATCGCAAACGAATTATGCAGGCATTTTTGTAAGTTTCTGGTTTCCTCATTGCCTCTGATCTCTGTACTCTTTCTTAATCTTTGTACTCTTTCAGCTATAAGCATCTCTTATTGTAATTAGTTCTATTCTAATTATTGCTTGCACTTTGGCCTAGGGTCAGCGAACGCATTTCACAATTTCCGACATTCTGAGTCGAGATTCCGAAGTGAGCTGCTGATATTTAAGCAGACCGCCGTACGTTTATTTCGACAGTATGAAGCGTTCTCCTTTAGAAAGCAATGGGATTATTTTTGGGGGCATATTCCTTACAGGACGTTGCAGTCAACATAAGCATTTTTCAGCTGAAGTTGATGTACTAGGCAAGATTACGCTCAGTAGTTTGCCATTGATTTCTGAGCGA
This sequence comes from Cepaea nemoralis, assembly GCA_014155875.1. Taxonomy (NCBI): domain Eukaryota; kingdom Metazoa; phylum Mollusca; class Gastropoda; order Stylommatophora; family Helicidae; genus Cepaea; species Cepaea nemoralis. The sequence goes on from JACEFZ010007370.1 coordinate 9,172, forward strand.
CCAGCTCACATACCCCGTAAGTTACCAACGCAGCGAGGATTGCTACCGATTCTCGCGCAGGTTGCGTGACTCACGAGAATATAAATGGAAACAACTCAACGTAAATAATCCTAGTGTATCACAAACAGCCAATAAAATAAGGGGTTTATGGTGGCCACGTGTAAAAGAGACTTGGCTAACTTTAACATTATAATACATTGTTACTTTAAATAATAAACGCTTGGGTCTTGAAGGCTTTAAAAAAAAGCTTCATGGGTTAATGTCATAACTGGATAGGGAGGATGGAAGTCAGACGAGTATCATAATCATCACCATGTGACATGCCGATAAGCGTGGACAGTCGTGGTTCTCCACCGCATACGATCACCAGAATATTAGACCACCCCATCTCCACCCCATACGATCACCAGATACGCGTGGACAGTCATGGTTCTCCACCGCATACGATCACCAGAATATTGGACCACCCCATCTCCACCCCATACGATCACCAGAATATTGGACCATTTCTGTGTTCTGGTATCGATTATACTATCTCGCCAAGCTGAGTCCATATGTATCTGTCTGCTTTGCCCTTGCTATTTGACCATCAGTCTTGCCACTTGTCGCTAAGTTTTGCAGTTTATTTCTCATCATAATGTGCCGACAAAATACTGACTATAAATGTCTAATTTCTTGTATCAATTCACGATTTTCTTTTATGTCTTGTAAGAGCTGCTCATTGGTTTTTCTGTCAGCCTATGGTATTCTTTCCATTTTCTTCATAAACCTCATGTCCATTGCCATGAGATATTTCTCAGTTTGTCGATCTATTGCGAGACTGGCACAAAATAAGTTTGCTATGGAAAGGATCATTACACACAAGGGTAACTCCATTAAGAACTCCAGTCTCATCCCACGAAGCATGCATGCAGAATCACAACTCCTTGCGCGAATTCCGTGCCATTAGCGAGGATCTGAATTGGTTTATATCAAAACTACGAGTACAGAATGTATTCTTTAATAATAACATATGGGTAGAAAGCTCAATGCGGATGTTTGGAAATAAGTTGGCTCACAATGAGAGCTGGGTACTCGCATCAAAGACTATCCACATTCTTTGTGTATGTCTCAATATGGGGAGAGCTGGAGTTTGTCGCCACAACGGACAATTTGGAGGTGAGGAAAGGCAGGGGGAGACCAATAGAGAGGAAGCTAGAAGTTTGACATCTTGGCATGGAGTAACATCAGTATCAGAAATCATTAGAAGCACACGTACCAAGCTCTATGGAAAGACACGATTACCAACGCCACACGGCAAGTGTTCTGTTTTTAGACATTTCTATATTGACGGTTGGCTGTTTGTTTTCTATTTCCATTTGCCGAAAGTTGTTTTAACGTACACAATGTACACAAGGCGGGCTGTAACATAGTGGATTGACGCTTGACTGCCGGCCTCGTGATAATGCATTCGAATCCGCATTCAGGAGTTTTCAAATTGAAATTGGTCTGCCAGATCGACAAAACCTAAAATGGGTAATAAATTAGTTGCATATCATTTACAGGAGATCGCAGTCAACCCGAGCATTCTTTGACTGTTTACTTGGTAAATTTACGTTCAGTACTTTGCCATTGCTCTCTGAACGATCGGCACCCATACAATTTCGTAAAAGAATAACGCAAAGTGGTCTGCTGCTAAATCGCCCACACCTGTGTTTCGAACGCGGTATGCAGGATTCCGAACTGCGTTTGTAACCTCTTCGCCATGGAGCGAGCTGAAATGGGTAATATGAATTGTTTCAACACAGTAGCCACAAACATTATGTCTGGCTATTTATTGACTGGCATATTTTGCTGCATCTCGGCGTGTGCAAACTACAGAGTTACATCTTGTATGAAAAGAATAAATGATTTACTTCTTGGCCGAAATAGTTAAACACAGTTACTGCTATTGTGGAGCATCAGTGTTTCAACCGTAATCACAAATTCAAAATGAACTGTTTCCATGGGGATAACTATTGCCCCACACACGAATAATATCAGTAGTTGTGCTTTTTGAGTGTTTCCCAAAAATTTGAAAAATTTTTTTTTTTTTTTTTAATTTAAAATTT
>JACEFZ010007371.1:0-27631 GCA_014155875.1 Cepaea nemoralis
ATCACTTCCTGCCCCCGATAATGCCTGGAATCCGGATGAAAACCTTTATTCATGTTTTTGATAGACATGTGCCAGTCAAGGAAGTTCGAGTAAAACACCACGTCAAGCCACCTTGGATCACCCAGGAAATACTTGAAAGTATGAGAGACAGAGATAAAGCACATAAAAAGCGGGATCTCAGTGCATACCGTACTCTTAGAAACAAAGTTCAATATAGCATACGACAGGGAAAAGAAAAACTACTTTAAGAACTTAGTAATGGATAAAACAAATAGTAAGGATATATGGAAGGCAATTAACACCATTGACAAACAAGTATAACTTCCGAAATTCTTTACCATCAAATCATATTACATGCGAAACCAATTCAGTAATTTTTTTCAAACTGACATAGACCAGTTGAAAGGCTTCAATACCTAATTCTCCTTGCAACTTATCTTTATTGTCATCGTTTTGCGAGAATAGATTCTCCCACGATATTCTTTCCCACATACCGCTAATGATAATCACTGAAGTATTCACTTACCTCAGTAACCTAAAAAACCAACCTCATCTGGGTTGATGGAATTAGCAACCGGATTCTCCGGTGTGCCTGCGCCAGTGATTTGTACATCACTAACCTATGTATAATAATCATGTCTAACCAAAGGCACTTTCCATCAGCTCTCAAAATCGTTAAAGTGTACCCTCTTCTTAAATCCGGTTCATTGGACAATGGTCTTGCGAACAATTACAGACCCATTTCCTTACTATCATCTCTATCTAAGCCACTAGAAAAACACATCCATAAAGTAACATTACAGTATCTAGTTCGCAACAAGCTTATTGTTGACAGCCAATCAGGATTTCGAGCCAAAATATTCTTGCCATAACGGCCCTAACAAACATGATAGAAAATTGGCACCAGAATATAAACAACAACAGTCTATGTGGAACTGTATTTATTGATTTCAAGAAAGCATTTGATATGATAGACCATGTTATTTTAATTAAAAAACTCGAGACAATGAAAATTGGCCTTAATGTAGTCACTCTAATATCATCTTTTCTATCAAACAGAAAGCAAGTAGTATCACACAATAAATCTCTGTCTCAAACCAACACCTTCAATATTGGAGTACCGCAAGGCTCTATTCTTGGCCCTCTATTATTTGCCGTATATATTAGCGATCTACCTTTGCATCTTTCGTCGTCCTGCGATCTATTTGCAGATGACTGTACGGTGTACACAAACGCTGAAAACTGTATTTTACTGGAGTCGTCTTTACAACAAGAATTAAATAATGTAGTTAAGGTGGAGCTATTCAAACCGTATGCAAATTAACATCACTAAAACAAAAGCAATGTTATTAACAACCAGACAAAGACTTCAGACTCTAAGCCCACACACATCACTTCAACTTCACATCGATAACATGCCAGTAGAAAGTGTAATTGAGCACAAAACATTAGGCCTAATCATTGATAGAAACCTAACCTTTAATTCCCATGTTCAAGCGCTCATTAAACAAACAGCGAAAAAAGTCTATCAACTCGCCAAGATTAAAAACTTCCTTGATGAGGACACAAGGAAACTATTCTATACTTCTCATATACAGACACACTTTGACTACTGCTCTACAATCTGGGACGGTTGTTCTAATTCAAACACCAAGCGACTTTACTCACTACAGAAACGGGCCATGAGTCTAATTTATAGCAAACATTTATCTGACAATCCTAGCCTGTATAAACGCCTTCAGTTACTACCATTCCGCAAACGCCTGCTTTTCAATAAAGCTAAACTAATTCACAAAATCCTGCAAAGGAATGCCCCAAATTACCTTTGGGCCTTTGTTTAAATAGAAATGCTAGACACAGTAAACGTTTAAATATACTACACATTCCGAAGCCTAGGATTGAACTTATACAAAACAAGCTTAACGTACTCGGGCATCTCAGCTTGGAAAATCTTCCAAAAGAAATCAAAGACATCCCCAAACCCTTTCATATATCGAAAATTTATTCGAACCTATCTCATGGGATTACCTTTCCCCCTAAATAATTAATAATTAATAATAACAAAACCCTAGTATACAGCCAACCCTTTTGGGGGCCATATATTCCCATGGCTAATAACAAGTGTCAGACTTTTATCTAAAAACTGTGTGTGTAGTTTTGTGTTTCTTTTGCCCATGCCTTATAATGCATATCTTTTATATTGTTACTGTTCTTTGTTAGCCTTGAATGATATGTGAAATGAAATAATGTATGAAAGAGAGTGGATAAGAAGGGCAGAATGTTAGACGGGCCTGCGTGCCCAATTCTTAACCCTTTGAAAATAAAGTTTGTTCGTTCGTTCGTTCGTTCATTCCTCCTCCTCTCTCCTCCTCCCTCCTCCTCCTCCTCCCTCTACCTCCTCCCTCTACCTCCTCCCTTCTCCTCCCTTCACATTCCTCCTCCTCCCTCTTCCTCCTCCTCCCCCTCATCCTCTTCCCTCCTTCTCCTTCCCTCCTCCTCTCCCTCTTCCTCCTCCCTCTTCCTCCCTCTTCCTTCTCCCTCACGCCTCCTCCCTCCTCCCACTCTCTCCTCCCTCCTCCTCCCTTTCCCTCCTCCTCCCTCTCCTCCTCCTCCTGCGTTATCCTCCTCCCTCCTTCTCCCTCCTCCTCCCTCTTGCTCCTCCCTCCTCCTTCTCCTCCCTCCTCCCTCTCCCTCTTCCTCCTCCCTCTTCCTCCCTCTTCCTGCTCCCTCCGCCTCCTCCCTCCTCCTACTCTCTCCTCCTCCTCCCTCCTCCTCCCTCTCCTCCCTCTCCTCCTCCTCCTCCCTCCTCCTCCTGCGTTCTCCTCCTCCCTCCTTCTCCATCTTCCTCCTCCCTCCTCCTCCCCTCCTCCTCCACCCTACTCCTCCCTCCTCTTCCTAATCCCTCCTCCTCCCTCCTATTCCTCCCTATTCCTCCTGGCTCCTGTCTCCTCCTCCCTCCTACTCCCTCCTCTTCCCTCCTCCACCTCCCTCTTCCTCCTCCCTCCTCCATTTACCCAAGACAGACAGACAGACAGATAGTCGGGAACGGGATCTTATATGACTACTTATATGATTTAAATGAGATGCTCTCCACCATGGGCTGGGCCGGGTCAGACAGACAGACAGACAGACAGACAGATAGATAGACAGACAGACAGACAGACAGACAGACAGACAGACAGACAGACAGACAGACAGACAGTCGGGAACGGGAACTTATATGAATACTTATATGAATTAAATGAGATGCTCCCCACCAGGAGTTGGGCGATGCCGGGCCGGGTCAGACAGACAGACAGATAGATAGTCGGGAACGGGAACTTATATGACTACTTATATGAATTAAATGAGATGCTCCCCATCAGGGTCTGGGCGAAGCCGGGCCGGGTCAGACAGACAGACAGACAGATAGACAGACAGACAGACAGATTAGTCGGTAACGGGAACGAGAACTTATATGACTACTTATATGAATTAAATGAGATGCTCCCCACCAGGGTCTGGGCGAAGCCGGGCCGGGTCAGCTAGTGTATATATATATATATATATATATATATATATATATATATATATATATATATATATATATATATATATATATATATATATATATATATATATATAGCTTGCATAGATCAAATCTAAACATACGGCTCAGAATCCTGGACAATTAATAATTTAGAGGAAAATTGCATAAAAGCCTTGAGATGTGGTTTCATAGAAAAATGCTGAAAATTAACTGGACAGCCAAAATGAGCAATCATACTGAGGGAAGCTAAGCTTCAAAGACAGCTTATCACAAACATTAGACAGAAGCAGTCATAATTATTTGGGTCATATTATGAGAAGGTAAAATATGGAACATATTGTGACAACCGGAAAGATTTGTGGAAAGAAAGATAAAGGAAGACTGCGTTCAGAACATTCTTGGCATCTTTACAGATGATAGTTTGTAAAATGGAGTTATACTTCTCCATAATACAAAGCCTGGGGTCGCATTCAGAGACCTATGCAGCGTGATTTCCTCTTTCGACCTTTTTCCAGGTTTCGTGTGTGTACTTACCTTTGTCTCCCAGAATCAGGTCTGTCGCTAGTCTAGTATCTCGCATTCACTTTATTCTAATGTTTATGTATTTAAATAATATTAGTTAGCATATCTTAATGTATTTGTTTAGAGGTCAGTTTGACTAATGGATAAGAGCCCTTCCGGTGCGCTGATGCCGAGGTAGCGGTTGAACCTTCTACACCGGTTACTTGTCTTATGGACTAAATTACAGGTACCTCAGTAGTCGGAGTGGGTTCATCTGATGACGAGAGACAGTGGAGAAAACCTAATCCACAGGCAAAAATTAGTCCAGTGCACTAGAAGTAATAACACGTGTGTGAACTTCGCTTGAGTTCAAGCGAGCGAACACAAACTGTTTAAAACATGACACCAATGTTAAAGCTGGGTCCACCTGGGAGCTGAGGTCAGTTAAAACACCTGCCTTGATGTGGATTCCAGCCCGTGATTGTGGAACCGGAGTGCTGACGTCATATGGTCCACGTTGCTGGCACATATGACCGAAGTTGCCGACACATATGGCCTAAGTTGCTGACACAAACGGCCCAAGTTGCTGACACATATGGCTGAAGTTGCTGGCACATATGGCCCAAGTTGCTGGCACATATGGCCAAGTTGCTGACACATATGGCTCAAGTTGCTGATATAAATGGCCCAAGTTGCTGACACAAATGGCCCAAGTTGCATGTTCATTGTAGGACGTTACCATCAAGCCTAGTTTACCATTGCTTTTTGAACGAGAAATCAACGTTTAAGTCCAGGTGACCGGTGAATGGAACTACCCCTCTACCCCACTGTCAGCTTACCGGAAGGTTAAAAACGGACGCTCGTATCCATTCAGCCACGCCAATCTCCATATCTGAATTGTCTGAACTTGATGTTATACAGTAATCTTGTCTTCTATCTCTGTTTTGCAGTGATTCTCTCTCTCTCTCTCTCTCTCTCTCTCTCTCTCTCTTTATGTCTCTGTATGTCTCTCTTTCTGTCTCTCTGGTTTTCTGTCTCTCTCCATATCTCTCTGTCTGTCTCTCTCTGGTTCTCTCTATTATTTTTCTCTGTCTCTCTATCTCTCTACCTGTCTCTTCTTGCCTCTTTTATCTCTCTCTATGACTTCTTATCTCTCACTTTCCCTCTCTCCCTCTCTGTGGTCTTCTCTCTCGTCTCTCTCTCCCTCCCCCCTCTCTCTCTCCTTCTCTCTTAGTGTGAATGTTTGTGTGTATGTATGTGTGTGAAATAGTATTTGTGGTTGTGTCTGTGTATGTGTGTATGATTGCTGGAGCATAAACCCATGCGCTCTAGATATGCTTGAGTTCCTCTACAGGTCAGGGAAACTCCCACGACCACAAATTATGGAGGCTCAATGGACGCCTGTGGGGATGTTATTCCTGGTCTCGCAAACAATGAGAGCTCCACAAAAGGGTCGTGGGTATAGCAAACAGGTTCAACAGAACTGGGAAGCTTTTGTACTTAATAGAAATTGAACAAGGGGCAGACGATCCTGAAATATAAATCGACTTGATTAAACAGGAAGTTGTAAAACAGTTTTCAGTTGGAGCCGTGGCAGAGAAGTATGGGTGTTGGAGCCGTGGCTGAGAGGTATGGGTGTTGGAGCCGTGGCTGAGAGGTATGGGTGTTGGAGCCTAAGCTGAGAGGTATGGGTGTTGGAGCCGTGGCAGAGAGGTATGGGTGTTGGAGCCGTGGCTGAGAGGTATGGGTGTTGGAGCCGTGGCTGAGAGGTTACGATGTTGGAATCGTGGCTGAGAGGTATAAATGTTGGGAGTCGTGACTGAGAGGTATGGGTGCTGGAGAGGTGGATGAGAGGTTACGATGTTGGGGACGTGGCTGAGAGGTTAGGATGTTGGATCCGTGACTGAGAGGTATGGGTGTTGGAGCCGTGGCTGAGATATTTGGGTGTTGCAGCTCCACCGGAAATATTTCCAAGTAATATTGGTATCTAATCTGTTTCGAAGGGGTTATGGGCGCGATTCGTAATCCTGCATGCCGCGTTGAAAAAGCTGCCGGCGATTTGGCAGCAGACCGCCTTGCGTTGATTGTCATACAATGGTATGAGTGCTGGTCGTTCATAAAGTAATGGCAAACTAGTAAACGTAAACTTGCAAGAAATCACAAACAGCCAAAAAATACTGGGGTTGACTGCGACGTCCTGAAAAGGATTTGAAACTAACTTTAATGACATCGCACGTCCTCCTAATCACATGGGATGTAAGATAGTTAGCCTTCTCGGAGAAGTACGAAAAACAGGAGGCCCATGTGCACGTTGGGTACGTTAAAAAATCTTCAAAAGTAGGCCGTAAACCCGCTGCTCTGGCGAAATTGTTTGGGGAAAAGTAAAACACACCCACTTGCAGGTAAGGGTCCGTTACGTTGGATGGAATTTGCCTAGAGGAAGCAAGCCTGATACAAATTTTTGCCGAAGTCGGACAAACATAATTTTCAGGTGCAACACCAGATCTGACGCGCACCCCGCGAAAAAGTTCGTTCGTTCGTTGGTTCATTCGTTCGCTCGTGAAGTTTAAGTGCGAGCGTGTTATCTTCTCGGCCTCGCTGATCTCTACAGAAGCACTATATACCCCAATAACAACTCAGAGCTTTTACCATAATAATACCTATAAATATAATCTTTACCTTATTGTCAGACACCCATGTGATTTTTCTCTTCATTAATACGGGGGTAAAAATGGCACTGATCCACACAGGACCTACATTATAAAGGCGAACATCATTCTGGTATTGCCTGGGGTAACGAGGGAAACAGGATCTGCTGAGATTTGTCCGCTCACGTGACTCTCTTGTTTGCTAAATCACAGCCAGGATGAAACAAACCACACGAAAACACGAACTTTGACCTTAACGGTTTGCTCTATGACTGTTCCAACACATATGTCAAGGAGGATATTGTCATGGACAGTCTCATAATTAGTTAGTGGTCAGATTATCCTCGCTGCACATCGATCTATTCAGTCCGCAAGTGTTATAGTGGTTCCTAACCGGTGGGGAATCCCCCCCCCCCTCCCACCCCCATCCGGGGGAATTTTAGGGTTTCCGGGGGGGGGGGGGGAATTAAGATTATTTCAAGATCGCGTTAATACAAAATCAGCTTAATTGATATTGTTTTTCCTTTCATGCTTAACAGTTCTGTACTTCTCGCCCTTCTGAAATTCGTTTTATACCGTAAGTAGACCCACAAATCACGTTTTATATGGACTTCTAGGCTTGTTCTAGTGTGTGTTATTACACTGAGCTTCCATTTTTATGTATGCTTTGTAGAGGCGAGGGGAATTTATAGGGAGGAAATACGACATGGGGGGGGGGGGGGGGGTGACATTCTGAACACATGGTAAAGGGGTACATGGGCTAAAAAGGGTTGAGAACCACTGCTGTATTACTTGCAGCCAGCTATCGTGCCTGGCTTCACTCTCTCCCATTTTGGGACATGGGTCCTCAACCAAACCACCCCAAGCCGTTCTGTCTGGGGGAACGTTAATTACAAGTATCTCAGAAGTCGGTGTGGGGACGCCTGATGGCGAGGGACACTGGTAATGGGGAAAGCTGACTCGTGTTTAAAAAAAAATAATTAAATGCACTCCCTGGTAGTAGCAACTATTTCTGGTTGTAATACGTGTGTTGACTACGATCGAGTTCATAGGGAGCGAGCGATAGTGTAGCTCCTTACAGCTGGTCAAATGGCTAGTTTCACACACGTTGTGAGTGTTGGAGTGTATAGTGAGCGAACGGTAGTGTGGCTCCTGGCTAGTTGCATAGTGTGTGAGTGTTGGTGTTTGGTGCAAATTATTGCTGTTGTTGGTTATTTCACGTGCAGTGTTTTGATCTAGCGCTCACTATCCACCATCGTCTCTTACAGGGACATCTGTCTCTGAATGGCTCATGGAAGAAATGTCCTCATTTAAGTATGCTCTTTTGTCAGTTAATTCCAGTCCCCGGCTCTTTTAGAGAATTTCTTCGGTGATTTTTGCACACAATGACAATAAAAGAGTTTAAAGTTTAAAGAGGATTCAAAGACATAAGCTCGACTTCATTGCCCCGGGTTTTAACTCATACGATTAAGTCTCTTTAAACAGGGCTGCTTGCAAAAACCGTCGCACAAAGCACGAGCTCTGTAGTTCCAGCGAAGACCATCCAGGAGTCTCCGGGGGAAAAAAAATATTGCACTTGTTAACCGAATATTAGAGTCTGGATTCGAACTCACCACCTTCGGAGCACGAGGTAGACAGCTTAACCAGTTGGCCACGGAGACACAAAACTCTCCAGAACTACTTAAAGACAACTACTCCTTGGATGCACTGCTTTGGAAACTCCCTGTTATGGACCTATACTTATACATTGATCAGATGCAAGTTGGGGGAAAGGGGCGGGACACAAAGGACTCTTTTACATACCTTAAGGAGAACCGAACACATGGTGCTGCACCTATATTTGTATAGACCAAACGGCGCTGAGTGGGTCATGGGGTCAGTGTCACGTCGGCGCCTTTACTTCTCAAGATATGTCCAGGTACCCACTGTAGGCTGGCTCCATCTGTTAGCCCGGGTCCAGGTACCCACTGTAGGCTGGCTCCATCTGTTAGCCCGGGTCTAGGTACCCACTGTAGGCTGGCTCCATCTGTTAGCCCGGGTCCAGGTACCCACTGTAGGCTGGCTCCATCTGTTAGCCCGGGTCCAGGTAACCACTGTAGGCTGGCTCCATCTGTTAGCCCGGGTCCAGGTGTCCACTGTAGGCTGGCTCCATCTGTTAGCCCGGGTCCAGGTAACCACTGTAGGCTGGCTCCATCTGTTAGCCCGGGTCCAGGTGTCCACTGTAGGCTGGCTCCATCTGTTAGCCCGGGTCCAGGTACCCACTGTAGGCTGGCTCCATCTGTTAGCCCGGGTCCAGGTAACCACTGTAGGCTGGCTCCATCTGTTAGCCCGGGTCCAGGTGTCCACTGTAGGCTGGCTCCATCTGTTAGCCCGGGTCCAGGTAACCACTGTAGACTGGCTCCATCTGTTAGCCCGGGTCCAGGTGTCCACTGTAGGCTGGCTCCATCTGTTAGCCCGGGTCCAGGTAACCACTGTAGGCTGGCTCCATCTGTTAGCCCGGGTCGAGTTGAAGAATCTCCCCGATTGCGGAGTGGATGCCATGATCGCCGCGCCGTTGTTGGGGGGGGGGGGGGGGGAGTGTCAAGCCATCACGGCACCGAGACTAACAGTGCAGGAGGGGGGGGGGCGTCAAGTGACCACGGCACCGAGACTCTAACCGTGCAAAAGTGGGAGGGGGTAGCGTCAAGCCATCACGGCTGAGACTCTAACCGATCGGGGGGGGGGGGGGGGGGGGGGGGGGGGGGGGGAAGCCATCTCGGCACCGAGACTCTAATCGTGTAGGGCAGCCCAGGTAGTGTAGTGACCAGACACTCGCCTGTCACATGGGGTCATGCGTTCGATCACCAGCCATGCCGATTTGAATTTTAAAAATTGACTTCGGCTTCCATATTTCCTCAGCCTAAAATGGGTACAAAAATATCTTGGGAAATAAAGGGGGCCGGCGTAACACTGAACATATGACCCACAGAGAGCCGATTGGTCTATACAAATATGGAGCTAGCACCGAGAGCCGATTGGTCTATACAAATATGAGGCTAGCACCGAGAGCTCATTGGTCTCTACAAATATGAGGCTAGCACCGAGAGCCCATTGGTCTATACAAATATGAGGCTAGCACCGAGAGCTCATTGGTCTATACAAATATGAGGCTAGCACCGAGAGCTCATTGGTCTATACAAATATGGGGCTAGCACCGAGAGCTGATTGGTCTATACAAATATGGGGCTAGCACCGAGAGCCCATTGGTCAATACAAATATGGGGCTAGCACCGAGAGCTCATTGGTCTATACAAATATGGGGCTAGCACCGAGAGCTCATTGGTCTATACAAATATGGGGCTAGCACCGAGAGCCCATTGGTCTATACAAATATGGGGCTAGCACCGTATTCCCGATGAGCTTACCTGATTCAGCACCAACATAAAGTAGGTTTAAACCAAGCATCGTACACAATCACACGAACAAGCGGGAGTCTCCGTGGCGAAGTGGTCAAGCCGTCTGCCTCAGTCTCCGAACTATAGAGAAGAAATAGAGAAGAAGGGCAGACTGTCAGACGGGCCTTCGTGCCCAATTCTTAACCCTTTGAAAGTAAAGATTTTCGTTCGTTCGTTCGTTCTGAAGGTTGTGGGTTCGATTCCGGGCAGCGTCCTTCAGTTCACGAGTGCATTATTTTCAGAGACTCCTGGGGGTCGTTGCTGAAGCTCAGGAGTTCGTGCTTTATGTGACGCTTTCGGCAGTCCGCGCTGCGGAAAGAGATAGAGGCGTATGGGATAAAAACCCGGTGCAATGAAGTCGACCCTGTCGACTATTAAGCGACTTGTTAAAGGAACAAGTATTATAATGTGCATTTCCTTTCACTGAATAATGAAATTGAGGGAGATACAAGAAACAAAATAAATAACACGATGACCCTAGTGTGGCGATATATCGTCCTTCTGTGGAAACAGGAGATCACATTTCACGATATATTATCCTTCGGCATTAATCAGATAAGGTGTGTAGAGGGGACTTTTATTGCTTGTTGTTGTTTACTAATCGTATAGGGACAATATTGGACACACAGACAAAATCAAATCACACATCAGTCGAGCTTACGTCTCAAAACCCTTTTTAAACATCAATGACCAATGATCACAGCTTCAGAGCTTCATACAAATGACTCAACATCAGCCAAGCGGCCACAAACAGCACTTTGTGCTTGCAGTGTCTTGTGGAGGCGGCAGGTTTAAATCCTGGTTTGGTAACTATAACTGTCAATGTTTATGTTTACCAGTGTGTCCCTGTTTCTTCTATTTCTATGAGCGTCACTTAATATTTGGGAATTTGTTCAGACAACGCCAGCTTGTCTTCATTGCTTACACTGCATCCATTTATCCATCCTCCATCCATCCATCCATCCCTCAATACATACACGTATAAATACATAGAACCATCGACCCAAACATTAAGGACGGACGCACGAACAGACAACAATAAACAACTCTCTCTGGGATATGTTATTATTTAAAATATTTATAAGCCAGAATCCAGAAATATACGAGTGCATTACGCAAGTTAAATTATCCTGTCATTAAATGTCAAATTTGGTTTAACATGGCATTTCTTGACCTTTGTCAGCGGCATGTAGTGTCTGCGTCAATACTCTATTGTAGAAACAGAATAGTTTACTTCTTAGTGTTCTTTTAGAAGTGGAAGGGGAAGATAGAGAAGACCTATTAGTAGTAGTAGTAGTAGTAGTAGTAGTAGTAGTAGTAGTAGTAGTAGTAGTAGTAGTAGTAGTAGTAGTAGCAGCAGCAGCAGCAGCAGCAGCAGCAGTAGTAGTAGTAGTAGTAGTAGTAGTAGTAGTAGTAGTAGTAGTAGTAGTAGTAGTAGTAGTAGTAATAATAATAGTAGTTAGTAGTAGTAGCAGCAGCAGCAGCAGCAGAAGTAGTAGTAGTAGTAGTAGTAGTAGTAGTAGTAGTAGTAGTAGTAGTAGTAGTAGTAGTAGTAGTAGTAGTAGTAGTAGTAGTAGTAGTAGAAGTAGTAGTAGTAGTAGTAGTAGTAGTAGTAGTAGTAGTAGTAGTAGTAGTAGTAGTATTAGTAGTAGTAGTAGTAGTAGTAGTAGTAGCACCCCTCTGCCGTGCGTCCACCTTGACGAGGTAGAGGGGCTTGTGCGTTCCAATGACCCCAAGAGCTATGCCGTCGGTAGCACAGCTACTGGTAGGGTCACCCATGTCGGACAGGTCAAGGGAGAGGGACCAGACAAAGTGACGCACAAACCTGCTGCCTTGTAGATAGACTGGGGACAGTCAAAGGCTAGGGAAAGCATCCCGAACAAATGCTTGTCGAAATCGGATGTACTGAGCCATAGGCTTGACAAAGAAGTGCAACGTAACTTTATCATTTCATGATGCCACAGATGAAAATTAATCGTTATGGTGCTAATCCCGTGAAGTCCCATCAGGCGGTGATAGTGCCGGGCCCCCTGCCTCGAGGGGGTCCACCCATGACTACTGGTGGTCACCTTCCCCTGTGCTGTGGAGTCAAGGCACAGAGGAGTAGGTTAAGAGCTATTGACCAAACACCCCGGACACTCAACATACTACAATGGAATGCAGAAGGAGTTTATAACAAGAAAGCCTCCCTAACACAGCGTCTTCATAAAGATGGAATAGATGTGGCATGCATTCAAGAGACACACCTCAACGCCAATCGCACATTTTCAGTCAAGGGATATCAGGCCACACGTTTCGACCGCGAAGGACACAAAGGAGGAGTTGTAATACTTACACGAAATACAATACCTTGCAGCGAAGTATCTGTGATCTCTGACAACCAAACGGAAATTATAGGTGTTGATATAATGATAAAGGACGTGAAAATAAGAATTTACAATCTGTATAGCCCGGCAGATAAGGATCTTACACTCTCAAACATGAAAATAACTGACACAAATTGCATTGTTGTCGGAGACTTTAATAGCCGTTCAGAAAGATGGGGATACCCAGATACTGACAAAAGAGGAGATGAAGTGGAGGACTGGGAAATAGACTCAAATCTCCATCTACTCAACAAAGCGGATGACACACCGAGCTTCTACTCCAGAAGATGGATTACCACTTCTACTCCAGACTTAGCTTTCTGCACAGGAGACATCCTCCACAAAATCGATCGCCATGTGCTTGACCAATTAGCAGGTAGTGACCACAGACCAATCAAGCTTGTAATAAATATGGAGTATGTTCCACAGGAGCAAAAGCCTTTGCCCCGCTGGAATTACAAACGAGCAGATTGGGACAGATTTGCCATACTAACAGACAAATATTGTGAAAACATAAATACACGATATGGCAACATGAAGCAAATGGTGGAAAGTCTAAACAGAGCAATAATACAGGCGGCCACTGAGTCTATTCCAAGAGGAGCGAGGAAAAAATTACAAACCATACTGGACTGAGGAACTACAAATTTTGGAGGACAAAGTTGAAGATGCTAGGAAGACCGCAGAGAGAGAACAAACAACTGAAGCGAACATCTCTCTCAAAGCCATCTCAGCAAAATATAAAAGAACAGTAAATCAAACAACAAGAGATTGTTGGAGGAAAAAAAACAGAAAACCTGAATTTTGACAGGGATGGAAACAAACTATGGAAACTAGTGAAAGCCATGAACAATGAAGGACCTAGAAACAAACAAATAACAATTAAACAAGGAAATGCCTTGCTTACAGGAAAAAAGGCTGCAAATGCACTAATGGAACACTATGCCAGTGCAAACCACATTGATATTACAGCCGAACAGAAGAAAGCAATCAAAGATAAACAGATACATCATAGATATACAGAGACAGCAGCAGAATATATGATGGCAAATCTAACAATGGAAGAAATGGAACAGGCAATGAATACCCTAAAAAAGAAGACATCACCAGGAAAGGATGGAATCACAAATGAAATGCTAATAGGACTAGGCACTAAGGCAAAAAGAAACTACTAGCAGTCCTAAATTACAGCTGGAAGAGGGGAATAGTCCCACAGGCATGGAAGGAAGCTATACTAATACCAGTCCCAAAGAAAGGAAAAGACCTGGAAGAACCAAATGGCTATCGACCTATCAGTCTTCTTAGCTGTGTAGGAAAATTAATGGAACGCATTATCAATGGCAGGCTAACATGGCATCTGGAAGAAAACCAACTCTTAACACCTCACCAAGCAGGATTCAGAAAGTACAGATCCACTGAAGATCAAATAACCTATATAGCTCAGGAAATAGAGGATGCCTTCCAAGAGAAAAAGCACACACTAGCGGTCTGGATAGATTTAGAAAAAGCATTTGATAAAGTATGGAAGGAAGGACTGAAAGTAAAACTGCAAAAAATGCATGTTTGTGGGAAAATGTACAAATGGATCAGCCACTACCTTGAGAACAGAACTGCCAGGACAAAAGTACAAGGACAAACCAGCAAAATGATGCTGTTGGAGCAAGGTGTCCCCCAAGGAGGAGTTCTTTCACCAACATTATTCCTAGCATATATAAACGACATCACGGAAAAGTTTCCAGCCAGAGTACACACATCATCCTTTGCAGATGACCTAGCCATATGGACATCTGAAGAATATATTAGTACAGCTAACAGCAGAATACAGCAAGCCCTATTAGCGCTAGAGGACTGGTCAAAATCATGGCTAGTGAAGATAAGTGAGGAGAAAACAACATGCACAGTGTTCTCCCTCTCAACTAAAACTCAGCAACCTAAGCTGGTATTGAATGGAAAAATGTTGCGCCATGAAGAAAATCCAAACTATCTAGGAGTCACCTTTGATCGTCGCCTGACATGGAAGACACAGGTTGAGAAAAATCGAACAAGAGCAAGGCAAAGAATGGCAATCATGAAAAAGCTTGCTGGTACAACGTGGGGAGCAGATGAGAAAGTTCTCAAGAAGTTATATACTGGACGGGTGAGGCCAGTACTGGAATATGGCATTGCAGCTTGGGCAACAGCAGCTAAGTCAAACTTTAACAAAATAAGTAGAGTCCAAAATCAAGGAATGCGAATCATAACTGGAAGCCTGAAGACAACGCCTATTAATGAATTAGAAAAGATCACTTGTTTACAACCAATGCAGGATAGAAGAGATAGCAGAGCCCAGCAACAAGCTGAAAAATTTAGAAGATTGACAGACCACCCTATGTATAAAAGGTTTAGTGGTTTTGGAAAGGGAAGACTGAAGCGTAGCAACTTTGTAGAAACTGCAAAGCGAAAGATTAGGGCAGATCCCATACTTAACATATCAACAGTCAAACCCATTTACAATGCAGACAAGTTCCCAGCTTGGAGACAGCAGCAACTGCCTGAGATGATAGAAAACATTCCTGGTATTGAGAAAAAGAACACTCAGCATGAAACCGAAAGAAGAGAAATAACCCTAAACTACATAAAAGAACATTACCCAAGCAGCAATTGGACCCATGCATATACAGATGGATCCGCCAAAAATTCAGTAGAGAATGGAGGAGGAGGAATTCTCCTAAATTTAAAAAATGGAGTGAAAAAAACACATTCAGTGGCAACTGGAAAGTTTTCAAGTAACTTCAAAGCGGAGGTAGAGGCTCTGAAAACTGCAGCAGAAATGCTCTTGATGGAGGAAAATAAAGAGACGCAAATAGCTATCTTTACAGATGCAAAGTCAGCTGTCTCAATACTGAAGAGCAATAACAGCACAGAAATAGCTGACCTAAGAGCAGCACTCCATGGTCTATGCCAGAAATCACAAAAAAGTTGTAATACAGTGGATCCCATCACATTGCAGTATACCTGGAAATGAAGAGGCTGACAGACTGGCAAAAGAGGGCGGACGACTACCACAGCCTGACATAGACATAACCTATAATGAGGCAAAGAGGTTGATAAAAAGCACTTATAGAACCAAATGGGAATCAGAGCATCCAGGCCACCAGAAGGATGATGCATATTACAAACTCGACCGAAGAGAACAAGGTAGCAATCTTCAGACTCCGCACAGGACACAACAGGTTGAAATACCACTTGTTCAAGAAACTAAAGATAGGAGATACAGATGAATATAATTGTGGAAC
The DNA here is from genome assembly GCA_014155875.1 of Cepaea nemoralis. NCBI lineage: Eukaryota > Metazoa > Mollusca > Gastropoda > Stylommatophora > Helicidae > Cepaea > Cepaea nemoralis. Next base: position 15,754 of record JACEFZ010007371.1, read on the forward strand.
TGGTAGAAATGACAGCTAAACATTTGCTGCAAGAGTGCCCAATATATGCAGAACAGAAGAAGATATTTTGGCCCACACCTGCTTCATTCGAGGACAAGCTCTAATGGAAATATCAACAAGCTCAAGTCGACTGAAGCTTACTTTAACTGTATTCAGTTGACATTTAAATGTACATGAAGAAGTATTAGACTGCCACACGTCATACCACAGGCATGTCGGTTACACAGCCTCCCAGAGGCATGAAATGGAATATTGCTTGGATAGCAAATCCATTACGTGGAAAGTCCGAATCAAAAGCTCACTGTGTGGGCTTCAAAAAGGTGGAAAAAGTGTCCTAGTGGCACAAAATGGAATATTGCTTGGATAGCAAATCCATTACGTGGAAAGTCCGAATCGAAAGCTCACTGTGTGGATGTCATCTGCAAACTGCATTTTCTGGCTTCTGGAAGAACAGCCTATGGTGAACGGAAGGCCCAATATACGGAAGTGAGGCTAAGCAGCCATGTGCAGGACGTGACGATTCCTTGGGTGAGCCCAGTACCAGAGCGGTGTGTGATGGCTCTGCAATTAATGGAAGCCTCCTTGGATGGCGGGGAATGCCCATGGTTCTGCCCCTGCCTTCCCTTGAGGGCCGACCAGGATGCCTTTGGCTGTTCTATATGGGCCAGCTGGGATGGGAGATAACACCACAACAGTGAGAGTCTAACGTCCTAAGAAACCCCCGGGAAGGTTAACCCGGTCAACAAATGCCCGCAGAAGTCGGATGTGTCGGCCTAACGGCGCAGAACGCAGCTCTGCTGTAAACAGGCACAACGCAAGTCACGTCCGGAAAAAAAACTCCGGATGAACGAAGAAGAAGAATAGTAGTTTGCAGCCCGCAGCAGCAGCAGTAGTATAGTAGTAGTAGTAGTAGTAGTAGTAGTAGTAGTAGTAGTATAGTTTGGTTAGTAGTAAAAGTAGTTAGTAGTAGTTAGTAGTAGTAGCAGCAGCAGCAGTAGTAGAAGTAGCAGCAGCAGCAGCAGTAGTAGTAGTAGCAGCAGTAGTAGTAGTATAGTATAGTAGTAGTAGTAGTAGCAGCAGCAGCCGCAGCACAGCAGTAGTAGTAGTAGTAGTATAGTAGTAGTTGGTGTGTAGTAGTAGTAGTAGTAGTAGTAGTAGTAGTAGTAGTAGTAGTAGTAGTAGTAGTAGTAAGTTGTAGCAGCAGCAGGCAGTAAACAGCAGCATCAGCAGTAGTAGGAGTAATAGTAGAAGTAGTAGTAATAGTAGTAGTAATAGTAGTAGTAATAGTAGTAGTAGTAGTAGTAGTAGTAGTAGTAGTAGTAGTAGTAGTAGTAGTAGTAGTAGTAGTAGTAGTAGTAGTAGCAGCAGCAGTAGCAGTAGAAGTAGTAGTAGTAGTAGTAGCAGTAGTAGTAGTAGTAGTAGTAGTAGTAGTAGTAGTAGTAGTAGTAGTAGTAGTAGTAGTAGTAGTAGTAGTAGTAGTAGTAGTAGTAGTAGTAGTAATAGAAGAAGAAGAAGAAGAAGAAGAAGAGAAGAAGAAGAAGAAGAAGAAGAAAGAAGAAGAGAAGAAGAAGAAGAAGAAGAAGAAGAAGAAGAAGAAGAAGAAGAAGCAACAGCAGAAGAAGAAGAAAGAAGAGGAGAAAGAGGTGGAGGTGGATTATAAAATAAAGAGGAGATTAGGAGGAGGAACAAGAACAAGTGTATTACTTGCTGTAAACTGTTCCCATGTAATTATTCCCAAAGCTGATTGACAACGAATACCTGCTGTGGCTATCGCCAATCGATTGGTTCATGCAAGACGCTACTGCAGAAGCGTGCACACCAATAAACAGTTCCGTGCACACACTCGGTCGATCAATATTCTATCTGGATATAAACTGATCAATACTTTCTCAAGTTTACATAAAGCCACCGTCAACTGACAGCGGCTGCATTAGTGCGGCGGCTAGACCGCTGGCATTCCGGCGTAGTGGACCTGCGTTCAAGGATCTCTGTTCTCTTTCTCTCTGTACCTCACTCCCTGCCTCTCTCTGTCTCTCTCTCTCTCTGTCTCTCTCTTTCTCTCTGTCTCTCTCTTAGTCTCTCTCACTGCGTTGAACTTTATCTTATACGGTAATCCGGCGTTCAGTCTAAGTTTTTGCAGTGATTTTCTCTCTCTCTCTCTCTCTCTCTCTCTCTCTCTCTCTCTCTCTCTCTCTCTCTCTCTCTCTCTCTCTCTCTCTCTCTCTGTCTTTGTCTGTCTTTCTGTCTATCTTTTTCTCTCTCTTTCTCTCTCTCAACTATAGTTTGTTCGTTCATTCGTTCGTTATCTTAAACTCTCTCTCTTTCTATTTGTCTCTCTCTCTTTAACTCTCGCTCTGTCTCTCTGTCTCCCCTTTTCTGTCTATCTTTATCTCTCTCATTCTTTAACTCTCTCTCTCACTCCTTCTCTCTCTTTCTGACTATCTTTCTCTTTCTCTCTCCCTCTTTAACTCTCTCTCTCTCTCTCCTCTCTCTCTCTCTCTCTCTCTCTCTCTCTGTCTTTCTTTGTCTCTCTTTTATAAACATTAACCTGGGCTCTAGAGGTCAACATGACCGAAAGGATAAAAGCACTCGCACATAAACTTCCACTGCGTTGATGATGAGGTAGCGGGTTCAACCCCTACACCGGTCAGGTGGAGTCAAATGTTGACATCTCGCCCTTGACTTGTGAACATAAATTACAAGTACCTCAGACGTCGGAGTGGGTTCGCCAGATGGCGAGGACACTGGTAATAGGGAAAACTATTATGCAGTCAAACATAACTCCAGTGCCCTAGAGGTAGAATCACGTGTGTGGACTACGCTTGAGCTCAAAGAAAACGGGAAAAAATTTCAGAAACTTGGGCTCCTATGTATGCCCAGTCAGTCTAACGGCATTCTCTTGGGCTCCTATGTAGGCCCAGTCAGTCTAACGGCATTCTCTTGGGCTCCTATGTATGCCCAGTCAGTCTAACGGCATTCTCTTGGGCTCCTATGTAGGCCCAGTCAGTCTAACGGCATTCTCTTGGGCTCCTATGTATGCCCAGTCAGTCTAACGGCATTCTCTTGTGCTCCTATGTAGGCCCAGTCAGTCTAACGGCATTCTCTTGGGCTCCTATGTAGGCCCAGTCAGTCTAACGGCATTCTCTTGGGCTCCTATGTATGCCCAGTCAGTCTAACGGCATTCTCTTGTGCTCCTATGTAGGCCCAGTCTAACGGGATTCTCTTGGGCTCCTATGTAGGCCCAGTCTAACGGGATTCTCTTGGGCTCCTATGTAGGCCCAGTCTAACGGCATTCTCTTGGGCTCCTATGTAGGCCCAGTCTAACGGGATTCTCTTGTGCTCCTATGTAGGCCCAGTCTAACGGGATTCTCTTGGGCTCCTATGTAGGCCCAGTCTAACGGCATTCTCTTGGGCTCATATGTAGGCCCAGTCTAACGGGATTCTCTTGGGCTCCTATGTAGACCCAGTCAGTCTAACGGGATTCTTTTGGGCTCCTATGTAGACCCAGTCAGTCTAACGGGATTCTCTTGGGCTCCTATGTAGACCCAGTCAGTCTAACGGGATTCTCTTCCTATGTAGGCCCAGTCTAACGGCATTCTCTTGGGCTCCTATGTAGGCCCAGTCTAACGGGATTCTCTTGGGCTCCTATGTAGGCCCAGTCTAACGGGATTCTCTTGGGCTCCTATGTAGGCCCAGTCTAACGGGATTCTCTTGGGCTCCTATGTAGACCCAGTCAGTCTAACGGGATTCTCTTGGGCTCCTATGTAGACCCAGTCAGTCTAACGGGATTCTCTTGGGCTCCTATGTAGGCCCAGTCAGTCTAACGGGATTCTCTTGTGCTCCTATGTAGGCCCAGTCTAACGGGATTCTCTTGGGCTCCTATGTAGGCCCAGTCAGTCTAACGGGATTCTCTTGGGCTCCTATGTATGCCCAGTCAGTCTAACGGGATTCTCTTGGGCTCCTATGTAGGCCCAGTCAGTCTAACGGGATTCTCTTGTGCTCCTATGTAGGCCCAGTCTAACGGGATTCTCTTGGGCTCCTATGTAGGCCCAGTCAGTCTAACGGGATTCTCTTGGGCTCCTATGTATGCCCAGTCAGTCTAACGGGATTCTCTTGGGCTCCTATGTAGGCCCAGTCAGTCTAACGGGATTCTCTTGTGTATCTGGTCCTTCGCGAAAATGTCGCCCTCAGCACGACTGGTAGAAGATCCTCTCGATCACCTGCCATGTCTCCTGCCTCTTGCAGCCTCTTGTCCAAGGTGTCTGCAATGTCCCGTGTCCCCCTCCGTGCCTCTTCTTCTAGAGTACAAGCCAATTTTCTGGAAGGACGTGCAGTTGGCGTCATATTCACCACATAACCCAACAGAGTGACATGTGGGGAGATAACATCAAGAGATGGACGAACATCAGTCTGACAGAATGTACAGTCAAAGCGAGAGACAGTTGGAGATTCATTGCTGCCAACCTTCATTGTGGAGACGGCACCTGATTGATTGATTGATTGATTAATTGATTGACATGTGGTTTACAAAAAATATATAGGTAGCACCGTACATCCAATGAGCTTGGAGGCGTGGAAAAGTGTCGTTTATTTTTGTTAGTTTACCATCAACTCACGGATAGTATAGGGTGTATATTTCATGACTGTGCAACGTTTGAAAATATTGCCGGTCCAAGTTTTGTATTCACCCTCTGTGGAGTTCATGAAACATAATAGGTAAATAGAAAACTTGGACCGGCACACTGCACAGTCATTAAAAATACATCATGCATCTCGTAAAGAGTAGATCTTCAGACCGCTCTGTGGCAAAGAGTTACAAATGCAATTCTTAATCCCGCCTACCGCGTTCGAAACAGCTGCGGGAGATTTGGAAGCAGACCGCCTTGCTTTGGGTTTCATACAATGGTATGACGTCAGATGGCCGAATGCACAAGAGCGCTCGTCCTTAAACATCCGGTGTGCTGATGCTCAGGTAGGGGTTCAACCCTTACACTGGTCAGTTGCAATATAATGTTGACTTCTCGTCTTTGACATGGGGACGTAATTAGCACGTATCTCAGATTTCGAAGTGGGTTCGCCTGATGGCGAGGGACACTGGTAATAGGAAAAGCTAATACACACGCAAAATTCAGTCCAGTGCTACTAGAGGTTGCATGTGGACTACTCTTGAGTTCAAAACGCTCGGGTGAAAACACACACACACACACACACACACACACACACACACACACACACAATGGTATGAGTGCCTGTCGTTCAGCAAGCAATGGCAAACTACTGAACGTAAACTTGCCCAGGAATCACAAACAGAAAAGAAATGCTGGGATTGACTGCTATGCCCTGTAAAGGATATACAACTATCTTTGTTTTTTTGGTTTTTTTTAAGACTGCTACCCTGGCAAAATGATTAAGCAAGAAGATCTACCCACTGACAGACAGAGGCCGTTACCATGGAAGGAATATGTCTAGGAAGCAGTAAATTAGTTACGTATCATATACAGGGCGTCGCAGTCAACTCAAGCAGTTTTAGAAATTGTGCTGTTGTGGTCTCTATGCAAGTTTACGTTCAGTTGAGAGGAAGCAGATCTGACACAAAAACATGTTGAAGACGGACGCGCTGGCCTCTCAGGGGGCATAACTGGGTGTGACACACTGGCCTCTCAGGGAGGCATAACTGGGTGTGACAAACTGGCCTCTCAGGGGGGCATAACTGGGTGTGACACACTGGCCTCTCAAGGGGGCATAACTGGGTGTGACACATTGGTCTCTCAGGGGGCATAACTGGGTGTGACACACTGGTTTTTCAGGCGGGATAACTTGGTGTGACACACTGGCGTCTTAGGGGTCATAACTGGGTGTGACACACTGGCCTCTCAGGGGGCATAACTGGGAGTAACAAATTGACCTCTCAATGGCATAACTGGGTGTGACACACTGACCACTCCAGGGTATAACTGGGTGTGATGCATTTCCCTCGACAGAGTCCTTGTGGTGAAGTGGTCATGCTGCCTATTTGTTCTTCGAAGGTTGTAGGTTCGATTACGGCCTACGTCGTTCGGTTTACTAATGCAGTTGTCTCGGAGACTACTTGAGAGCGTCGCTGGAGATACGAAGTTCGTGCTTTGTACAACGCTTTCGGCAATCCGCCCTACGGACGAACGAACGAACGAACGAACGAACGAACGAACGAACGAACGAACGAAGAACTTTATTTTCAAAAGGTTAAGAATTGGGCACGCAGGCCCGTCTGACATTCTGCCCTTCTTCTCTATTTCCTCTCTTACATTATTTCATTCAACATCACATATGAAGCTAATCTTAGAGAACAAAAGAACAATAATCATTAAAACACATGGAAAATAATCAATAATAAATGACTCACTGAGGCAATGTTTAACATGGGCATTATAAATACCCATGGAAGATGAAACGTACCATACATATCGGAATATTTATTGGCTTGTTGTCGTTTGAGATAATTTTCCGTTATTATTATTATTTTATTCTTTAGGGGGGGGGGGGGGGCATGTAGTCTGTACAAACAGGTTGCTACTGTATGTATAATGATTGGTGGTGTCTTCGGATAGAGACCGAGCCATATGGGACAAAACCCGATGCAATGCAATCAATCATCTTGCCTGGAAAGAGGAACGAAGAGGAAAAACTGACGTTAATTCCGTTACAATTGACCATACTTTTATGTACGTGTATATTTGATTGCCTGGGCAGATTGCTGTACAATCAACCGTAAGCTGGAATAAACAGTCATATAGTTAGATAAGTTATCGGTACGGCCAAGCTGACACGCTGTTACTGTTATGTACTTTTCAAGAGATGCGGTGTTCGAGCATTGTGATCGCGCAATAAACAACATTGACAGGAGAAAGTGCGTGTTGTGTGGCATTTTAAAACAGAGAGGCGAAAGTGTATCTCGTAAGTAAAGAATATAGAAAGGTCAGGTAGATCATGTTGCTGTACAATTAACAGCTTTCTGTGTTGTTCATACATTCGTCATCTGAATGTTCTCTGGGTCACCCTGTGAATCCACCCAGCTCTCTGTCTCGCCCTGTCTCTGTCTCTGTGTTTATCTCTCTCTAATGTCTCGCTCTCTTTCTTTCGCGATCTCTATATCTCTCTCCTGTTCTCTTTCGCGTGCGCGCTCTCTCTCTCTCTCTCTCTCTCTCTCTCTCTCTCTCTCTCTCTCTCTCTCGTTCTATCTCGCTCGCTCCCTTGTCCACAGTGTGTATAGAGTGGGTTAATGGAACAACAACAATATGTATAGAGTGGGTTAATGGAACAACAACAATATGTATAGAGTGGGTTAATGGAACAACAACAATGTATATAGAGAGGGTTAATAGAACAACAACAATATGTATAGAGTGGGTTAATGGAACAACAACAATGTATATAGAGAGGGTTAATAGAACAACAAAACAATGTGCATAGAGCGGGTTGGTTAATAGAACCACAACAATATGAATAGGGTGGGTTAATAGAATAACAATACGTACAGAGTGGGTTAATAGAACAACAACAATGTATATAGAGTGGGTTAATAGAACAACAACAATATGTATAGAGTGGGTTAATAGAACAATAAAACAATGTGTATAGAGCCGGTTAATATAGAACAAAAGCAATGTGTATAGAGTGGGTTATTAGAAAAACAACAATATGAATAGAGTGGGTTAATAGAACAACAACAATATGTATAGAGTGAGTTAATAGAACAACAGCAATATGTATAGAGTGAGTTAATAGAACAACAGCAATGTGTATAGAGTGGGCTATTAGAACAACAACAATATCTATAGAGTGGGTTAACAGAACAACAACAATATGTATAGAGAGGTTCATAGAACAACAACACTATGTATAGAGTGGGTTAATAGAACAACAACAATATGTATAGAGTGGGTTAATAGAACAACAGCAATGTGTATAGAGTGGGCTATTAGAACAACAACAATATCTATAGAGTGGGTTAACAGAACAACAACAATATGTATAGAGAGGTTCATAGAACAACAACACTATGTATAGAGTGGGTTAATAGAACAACAACAATATGTATAGAGTGGGTTAATAGAACAACAGCAATATGTATAGAGAGGTTCATAGAACAACAACAATATGTATAGAGTGAGTTAATAGAACAACAACAATATGTATAGAGTGGGTTAATAGAACAACAGCAATATGTATAGAGAGGTTCATAGAACAACAACAATATGTATAGAGTGAGTTAATAGAACAACAACAATATGTATAGAGTGGGTTAATAGAACAACAACAATATGTATAGAGTGGGTTAATAGAACAACAACAATATGTATAGAGTGGGTTAATAGAACAACAGCAATATGTATAGAGCCGGTTAATATAGAACAACAACAATATGTATAGAGTGGGTTAATAGAACAACAACAATATGTATAGAGTGGGTTAATAGAACAACAACAATATGTATAGAGTGGGTTAATAGAACAACAACAATATGTATAGAGTGGGTTAATAGAACAACAGCAATATGTATAGAGCCGGTTAATATAGAACAACAACAATATGTATAGAGTGGGTTAATAGAACAACAACAATATGTATAGAGTGGGTTAATAGAACAACAACAATATGTATAGAGTGGGTTAATAGAACAACAGCAATATGTATAGAGCCGGTTAATATAGAACAAAAGCAATGTGTATAGAATGGATTATTAGAACAACAACAATATGTATAGGGTGGGTTAATAAAACAACAACAAAATGAATAGAGTGGGTTAATAGAACAACAACAATATGTATAGAGTGGGTTAATAGAACAACAACAATATGTACAGAGTGGGTTAATAGAACAACAACAAAATGTATAGAGTGTCTTAATAGAACAACAAAACAATGTTATAGAGTGGGTTAATAGAACAACAAAACAATGTGTATAGCGTGGGTTAATAGAAAAACAACAATATGTATAGAGTGGGTTAATAGAACAACAACAAAATGTATAGAGTGTCTTAATAGAACAACAAAACAATGTTATAGAGTGGGTTAATAGAACAACAAAACAATGTGTATAGCGTGGGTTAATAGAAAAACAACAATATGTATAGAGTGGGTTAATAGAACAACAAAACAATGTTATAGAGTGGGTTAATAGAACAACAAGACAATGTGTATAAAGTGGGTTAATAGAACAACAAAACAATGTGTATAGAGTTGGTTAATAGAACAACAACAATATGTATAGAGTGGGTTAATAGAACAACAAAACAATGTTATAGAGTGGGTTAATAGAACAACAAAACAATGTTATAGAGTGGGTTAATAGAACAACAAAACAATGTTATAGAGTGGGTTAATAGAACAACAACAATAAGTATAGAGTGGGTTAATAGAACAACAAAACAATGTGTATAGAGTGGGTTAATAGAACAACAAAACAATGTTTATATAGTGGGTTAATAGAACAACAAAACAATATGTATAGAGTGGGTTAATAGAACAACAAAACAATGTGTACAGAGTGGGTTGGTAAATAGGACATCTACAGTGTGTATAGAGTGAAGTAATAGAACATCTACAGTGTGTATAGAGTGAAGTAATAGAACATCTACAGTGTGTATAGAGTGAAGTAATAGTACATCTACAGTGTGTATAGAGTGAAGTAATAGTACATCTACAGTGTGTAAAGAGTGAAGTAATAGAACATCTACAGTGTGTATAGAGTGAAGTAATAGTACATCTACAGTGTGTATAGAGTGAGAAATAGTACATCTACAGTGGGGTATAGAGTGAAGTAATAGTACATCTACAGTGTGTATAGAGTGAAGTAATAGAACAACTACAGTGTGTATAGAGTGAAGTAATAATACATCTACAGTGTGTATAGAGTGAAGTAATAGTACATCTACAGTGTGTATAGAGTCAAGTAATACATCTACAGTGTGTATAGAGTGAAATAATAGTACATCTACAGTGTGCATAGAGTGAAGTAATAGTACATCTACAATGTGTATAGAGTCAAGTAATAGTACATCTACAGTGTGTATAGAGTGAAGTAATAATACATCTACAGTGTGTATAGAGTGAAGTAATAGTACATCTACAGTGTGTATAGAGTGAAGTAATAATACATCTACAGTGTGTATAGAGTGAAGTAATAGTACATCTACAGTGTGTATAGAGTGAAGTAATAATACATCTACAGTGTTTATAGAGTGAAGTAATAGTACATCTACAGTGTGTATAGAGTGAAGTAATAATACATCTACAGTGTGTATAGAGTGAAGTAATAGTACATCTACAGTGTGTATAGAGTGAAGTAATAGAACATCCACAGTGTGTATAGAGTGAAGTAATAATACATCTACAGTGTGTATAGAGTCAAGTAATAGTACATCTACAGTATGTATAGAGTGAAGTAATAGTATATCTATAGTGTGTATAGAGTGAAGTAATAGTACATCTACAGTGTGTATAGAGTGAAGTAATGGAACAACTACAGTGTATATAGAGTGAAGTAATAGAACATCTATAGTGTGTATAGAGTAAAGTAATAGTACATCTACAGTGTGTATAGAGTGAAGTAATGGAACAACTACAGTGTGTATAGAGTGAAGTAATAGAACATCTTCAGTGTGTATAGAGTGAAGTAATAGTACATCTACAGTGTGTATAGAGTGAAGTAATAGAACATCTTCAGTGTGTATAGTGTGAAGTAAAAGAACATCTACAGTGTGTATAGAGTGAAGTAATAGTACATCTACAGTGTGTATAGAGTGAAGTAATAGAACATCTTCAGTGTGTATAGAGTGAAGTAATAGAACATCTTCAGTGTGTATAGAGTGAAGTAATAGAACATCTACAGTGTGTATAGAGTGAAGTTATAGTACATCTACAGTGTGTATAGAGGGAAGTAATAGTACATCTACAGTGTGTATAGAGTGAAGTAATAGTACATCTACAGTGTGTATAGAGTGAAGTAATAGAACATCTTCAGTGCATAGAGTGGGTTTGTTAAAATATCAACTACAGTGTAGAGAACAGAGCAAAGAAAACATGTACGAAACTAGCAAACACGATGCATGAATTGCCTGGTACATATCAAATCAACCCTCTCTTATTTCAAGTACTTGCTACTCTCCGAATATCCAAGCCGAGTCTAACTCATTCAGCGCAAAATAATAGTTACTTAAAAATAACAACTGCATATAGCGAATGTAAAAAAATAGACATTTGGAAACATAATATACACATCATTGCCATTTCATTTAACAAGGCCCCGCACGAGAGACCTGTAATCACGTGATTGCTGTTAGCACGTAAGAAGATATATTACCCGCCTATCCGAGGACATGGCCTAGTTATCAAAATGCGCCACCGTCTAGTGCGTCGTTTTTGTTAGCGTATGACACTTCACAGTCAAATCTTTCAGCCAATCATATTGCCAGCCTGGTTATACCATACACTGCACTTCTCAAACAATGTTAAAAAGGAATATCATATATCTGTAATTTATTTCGGGGACTTCGACAAACAGACGTGTGTTGTTTGGAAATGAAGAATTCAAAGAATGCGGATTAAACACTCTGCTCCCATAACCTCAACCAGGGATTAAAAAGCTGGATTCATAGTTCTGAGGTGTGTCCTAGTCGCTTGGGATCTGGTAATTCTTATTTCGACATTCGAGATCGCGGCTGTGAGAGGGGACTGTCTAGTTTGTTGACACAGTTGTGCTGTCCTCCGGATTAAAGAAAAAGGACTGGCTTGTTTCAAGGATCGATGCGGCAGCCTAGGTGAGCGTGTGATATTTCCACAGCGTTTACACCAGCCGACGTACTAGAAGCTTGTATTATATTCGCGGCGTTGCTTGTCAT